>RBNK01000034.1:0-57061 GCA_003990785.1 Endogone sp. FLAS-F59071 | reverse complement strand
ATTAATGAATGGAATGAATTTGGTCCAAACTATTTTGGATAACAATATCAAAAAGGTGGGAGTTTGTCGACTAGACTGGTAACTCGTTATTACTTTTGGGCTTTATTTATTTTTAGGTTTAGGCATTGTTTTTTTTTTTTTTTTTTTTTTCGAGAATGGGTACGGCGCAACGCACAATTTTTCAAAATTTTGACATTTCGCTCATCAGCATCTTTGCTTACCAGCGATCGGTTCAATTTCGGCAGGCTGTCTACTGCTTACCTTTTGAAACACTTGTTCTTGACCATCATTATAATTCTGACTGTGGTACGTAAAAAAAAAGAAACGAAAAAACGAGCAAATACGAAAAAGCCCAATTGGAATACTAAGATTAAAAAATGTGACCAAGTTTGCTAGTTTCCAGAATAATAGAAAATGGTTCTAGAATAGACTTAAGCACTATTTATTTTTATTTATTTTTTGTAGTTTTTGGATGTTTTACTAATGTCTCGGTAGCTTAGAACTATCAAAACTATGGCAACGTTACAAGATTAGAAAAATATTTAAAAACAATAGGTTTTTGTGATATACTCGAAAAGGTCCCCAATGCTAAAGTAAAGATAACACGAATGGAAATTGGGAAGAGTAAGTTCAAGCAGCCACAGCCACGAATCGGAGCTTTCTCTGCAAGAAAGGCAAAGGGTTGGTCACGGCGAGAAGGGCTTGGACACTAGCGGATCCCGAGTTGGCGTTAAGGGTTTTCTGATTTTCCTTACTCTAAATGGAGATTGTCAGCTTTCCATATTTAACACTTGTATCCATAGATGGTCCGGGCCAAAAATAAGCCTCATGTTTGTCCTTAATAGCTGCATGCCGCAGGGCCGCGCAGTGATCTCGGGATCAACAATATAGTTTAAGCTGAAACATGTTACGCAGTAGAATAAGTTAGTCTCCAAGTTTACCTTATTTAGCTTTACTATTATGTACATAAGTTAAAGAATAAACCTTTAATATTAATTATAAGATAAAAAGATTATAAAAAAATATATGAATTTTAAATAATTAATCATTTAACTAATTAAATAATAGGTATTTATAATAATATTATTATTTTAATTTAAAAAGATATAAAATTATTAATAATAGAATTATTAATTAAATATAAAAAAAAACAGGTTATATAAAATAAATTATATTTTTTTTATTATAAAAAGCAATTGTCTATAATGATAATATTTATAATTCTATATTTGTTTTTCTTTTTCTTTTTCTTTTTTTTTCTATTTTAGTTACTGCTATTCCACTTGATTAACTAATTTAACTTACTTTATAACTTCTATTTTTCATATTACTAAATAAAAACTTTTATTAAGAAATATTAAATAGTTTATAAATAGTATTACTAAGATTTATATAAAAAAAAAAATAACTATTGAGAGGAGACAGAAATTTTAACCTCAGTAAAATACTATCAATATTCTATATCAAAACAATGCTACCTATCAAGAATTTTGCCAATGAAAGACTAAGACCCTACTTCAGAACTAATATTATAAGAACTTAACTATTATTCTTAGATACCTCAGTCATAACCAACACAATCTGACAAGTACTTTTATATAGAGAAATAGAACCATAGGCTTTTATTAAGATAGATTATATAGAAGATCTTATAGATATAATAGATATAACCAAAAACAATATAGCCAATTTTATTAAAGTACAGAATATATTCTTTATTAAGTCCTACTACTAAATGGGATATATCTTGGAAGCTGCCATAGATGCACAGGAAGGGATAGATGAAAGACAAGCTGCACAAGACCTAGAACTCACTATAAGAGAGAGGAAACTTGGTAAGAAGACCTACTAATTCTTTAAGTACTATATTAGAAAACTATTTTTAGTTCATAGTCTATGACTAGCATCTATACTCATAGGCTGTTCGCAAGCTGTTCACAGACTGTTCTATTTAGTTTATAGTTTGCAATATTATTCTAGTGGAGTTTTAGAGTAGTTTGTAGCTGTTTATAGCTGTTCACTAATAATAGTTTATAGTCTATAACTAGCATTTGTATTCATAGCTATTTTGTTCATAGCTCTTAGTAAAATAGTTTGCAGCTCTTAGTAAAATAGTTTGTAGATTAATTAACTATTTTTCTGATATAGCTCTTAGTACTTTCCCATCTTGGAAGACTTAGCTCTTACTACTGAAAAAGACTTACTTATGAATAGTATCTAGATATTTTAAATACTCTCTTGAAGAATTTTAACTAAGAAGAAGCTCTCTTATCCTCTAAGAATGATGCCACCACCTAAAGCAATTATGAATTTAAAGCCTTTGAAGAGATCAAGGCTTCTGAAGTCAATAAAACCAATAATGCTAGAGAATTCAGAATTATTGAAACTGTAATTCTCAACTTTGATACAGTAGTTCCTAATAATTTTATAAACTTAAAAGAATTTGAAGCCTCTATAGCTTTCAATTTCATAACCTTCAAAGTCCTTAAAGAATTCAACAATAGCATAGTAATCAAAGACCTCAAATCACTACTGCAGCAGTTAACAATCTTCCTCTAACTCCTGAAACTAACTTTGAAGCTCTTGAAAATAATCTGCATAATGAAATCACTCCTAAAACCCCCGAAATCCACAAGGACATTATTGTACTATAAATAATTTATAAGATTATCTCTATAATACTCTTGAGAGTTAACTCTTAGCCAGTTGACTCTCAGTTAACTCTCAGCTAGCTAACTCTCTAACTGATATACTAAATTCAGAAATCACAGTTTTATTCATTTATAAAGACTTTGATATAGAATTTTTTTTAGCAATATTTGATATATCATTTAGTTTTATTCTCAAATTTATATAAATATCCTCTTTATTTTCATTCAATAAATCTTTATCTAAGCTTGAGTCTAAATACAAAGTCTAAGACCTAAATAAAACTAGTAAAGAAGTATTTGCTTAGTGATTTTCAAGCTGAGATATATATTGCTTTTAGATATTAATTGATTAACTTGATTGTTAATATATATTTAAAAACTTACAATTCTTATGCTTTATAAGACACTTACTCTTAAAATTCAAGTATTATTCCCTCTATATCTTACCTTATATACTCTCTAATCCTCTATATATATGGAACTTAGCCCAGCTACTAGTTCCCAATTGAGCTTATAAATCTTTTATATTTAGCCTATCTCAGAGTCTCATTCTTATACTATGAGTACAAATGCTATTTACAGCTATAAACTATTTTAATAAATAGTACTATTATGATAAATATATTAATAATACCATATTATACATTGAGAGACTCTTAAGTATTGAAAATAATATTTCTATATTCTATATATTCTTACTTAATAGCTATTGTAACAGATTAAAATATATTAATGGCAAAATATTTCAGAATTGAGCAAGTGTAGAAAATATATTTTAGGGGTCTTAGCAAGTTATATAATAGCATTTTAAGAAGGGTATATATCTATATAAGTATTAATTGATAAGAATTTTAAGTGCAATCGATTGAATAAAGTGTGTATCTATTAGAATCTTGAAACTATCTCAATTGCTCACTCCTTAAGTAAGACTTTAGTATCTCTCAGGTTGTCTATTATAAGCTTCCTTAGCTTGTTATAGTCCAAATTTTATTGATAATTATGAGAGAAGTATTTATACAAATTGAAGAAAGTACCATATAGATGGCTGCCCAAAACTTTCGATACAAATTGATTGGCTAAGGTATAATAAAATACTATATTAGATTATAATATAATTAGGTGGTAAAATAATATATCAGATCAAAATACTATTTTAGATTATAATGTAATTGCAGATCTCAATAATACTAAGGGTCTTAATAATACTAAGGGTCTTAATAATACTAAGGGTCTTATAACTATAATCTCACATGATTAAAATTAGTATTATCACAAAATATTTCATCATATCTCCTTTTTTTTCTTTAAGTTAGATATCAAGATATAATTCTAACTTAAAGAAATCTCTTTATAATTGTTTTACCTCCTTTTCTAATTTCTTTATATCATTCTGTATTAGTATATTCAGTTAGAATATACTACATTAGAAATGATTAAAAGCACTAGGCTTGTACTTGAATAGCTGGTAGATTCATTTGACTATTCTAGCAGCATATACAGAGAGTGCTCCTTTAAGAGCTTGTTGATAGATCTCCCTGTCCTTCTAGTTCTAGATGTATTTGACCTCTTTTTCCTAAAGTTATACAATTCAGTAGTACTCTTTCCATTTATTGATTTGTACTAAGTGCTATCTCCTTTGAATATTATATAAAATTGATTGGTCTTCTGTAAGGTTGATTCTTCTATCTTCTCAAGGTCTTCCAGGGGTTCTATATATCAGTATACCTCAATTAGGCTAACTTAGACTTTATGGAAGTTGTTCCAGTGAGGCATGGTATTTCTTGAGACAGTTTTAGTAAATAGTATAGGGTAGGATTGTTTTTGTCGTTTTTTATAACTAATATGTAGTTCCTTTTATACTTATGATGTAGTATGGTCCTTCCTATTTTGGGTATAATTTTACTAACTATGAAGACTTTACTATGTTTCAGTATAGTAAGATCTGGTTACTGATCTTTAACTTTTCAGTCTTCTTGTGTTCCTTGTCATAATTCTTTTTTTGGTGATCTTATACAATAGTAATAAATTCTCTTACCTTGTTTCAGATATTATATAATTCTTGAATTTCCTTTGTCATACAGTGTTTTGCACTTCCCAAAGAGTGTAGTTGAGTTCTAGAATAGTCATTACTTGGTCTACCAGCTGATGAGCTTTTCTTCTGTAAATAAACTTAAAAGGGGTGAACTTTGTTATCTCTTGTTTCATTATTCATAGTGCAAATAAGGTAGAAGGTAGGTATAAGTCCTAATCTTCTCTTTGTGATTGTACTACTTTAGTAATCATATTCTTGATGGTTTGATTTGTCCATTTAGTAAGTTCATTTCCTTAGGAGTGGTAGACAGTAGTCTTTATCTGGCAGATCCTGAAGTATTATATTAATATCTGCATGAATTCATTAATAAATTTGGTTCTCTGGTTGGAGGTTATTTCATAGAGTATCCTGTAGTGGCAGATAATATCTTCATAGATAAAAAGTGCAATATTAAGGGCATCTGCAAGGGGCAAGGCTCTTGCTTTAGGGTACTTGATCAGATAATCTACTGCTACTATAATATATCTGTTTCCTCTGAGTATTCTTAGTAGTAGTCTAACAATATCTATTCCAATATGTTCAAAAGGTCCTCCAAGTACAATTAGTTATAAGGTCTTAACTTCCTTTCCTTGGTATCTCTTCTAGCAGGTGTTGTATCTCCTGATATATTCTCTAATATCTTTATATATTTTTTTCCAATAATATTTTTTGATAATTGTTAATATATGTTATCTACATTTATATGTCTTGCAAGCTAATAATTATAAGAGGCCTGAAGTATCATCTACTTTTTGTATTCAGAAATTACAAGTTATATCTATCCTCTGTATTATCAGTAAAGTATATTATTCTTGATAAAATAGTTGAGTGCTGTTGTCCATATAAGTCATTGATTGTTTTTGTTTATCATTCTAGTAAAGGTTAGGTTACTGAGATAATTTAAATATCTATTATAAAGTTTAGTTTCTATTGGGCAGGGTGTTGATCTTGGATAAATTAGAGTAGGCATAAGAGGGTGTCCACATTCTAATGATTCTATTCTTTTCTATATTATATTATAAAATCATATTCCTATAGTATAGCTAGCTATCATGTATACATTCCTGTCAGATTCAGTTTGTTCTAGAGCTATTTGAGAGCTGAGTGGTCTGTTATCAAGATGAACTATTTTTAATTAGAAAGTAACAGAAGTACTATATAGTCCAAACAACTGTTATATATTCTAACTAGATAGCTCTATAGGAAGATTCTACTTCATAGGTAGCTTATCCTATATAAGCAATCACATGCTCTCCATCTTTATCATCTTGTATCAAAATTGCTCCAAGTCTGAATGATGATGTATCTGTATATAACTTGAACACCTTTGTAAGATCTGACCTTATTATTACTAGTATATAGATAAGTGCTTCTCTGATTAGATTAAAGGTAGTTTATGCAGCTAGCATTTATTTCCATACTCTTCCCTTTCTTTATAATATATACAAGAGTATAGTAATTTTGAAGTATCTGGAGATAAACCTTTTATAGAACTAGACTAGTTCTAAAAATCCTTATAAGGTCATCTTATCTTGTGGAATCAGAAAGTCTTTGATAATTTCGATCTTCTTTGGATCTAGGTAAATTTCTCCTCCATTGATTATAAATCTAAGGTATTTAATTTTCTTCTATCTAAAGTAGTATTTTGTTAGCTTAATCCTCAATCTGTGTTTTCTCAGTCATTCAAATACTTTCTTTAGAGTTACCATGTATTCTACAAAGGTTTCAGTATAGATATTGATGTCATTGATGTACATAATTACTCTGTATCCAATCAGGTTATAGAAGATCTCATTTATTGCAGCTTGGAAGGTAACAGGTGCATTGCAGAGTCCAAAGGACATCCTTGTGAATTTATACTGTCCAAATGGTATAACAAATGCTAATTTCTCCTATGCTTCTGGCATCATTTCAATTTGGTTGTATCCTGCCTACAGGTCAAGAGTTGAGTAGATTTGTACCTTTTTCAACATATTTTATAAGTCTTCTGAGTGTAGAATCGAATATGTATACTTCTTGGTAATTGTATTCAATTTGTACATAGTAGTCAATAACCATTCTCTATTCATCTTTCTTTAGTATTATGCTGATAGGCCTAGGGGCTCTTTGATTATATAATCACTCCTAACTCTAATATTTCTTGAACATGCTTATATACAAAGTTGTAGTAGTTGGCTGGCAGTCTGTAGAGTGCTTGCTTGATTGGTTTAGCATCTCCTGTATTGATGTAGTGAGTAAAGAAAGCTTGGTCTGGGAGGTCTTTGAAGCTGATTGTGATGATGTCCTTATATTCCTTCAGTAGGTTCTATAACTGTTTTTCTGATTTGGTAACAGATTCTCATTAAGAGAGTAGATATGCTTCTTAGTATTCTTTTAGTCATCTAGTCTCTCCATTATCACATTGGCTTATCTAGTAAATCTAAATCCTTTTTTTCTATATTGTATTTCTTCTAAGTCTTTTACTTCTTTTAATAACTGCTGTTTATATCTGATAATTACCATTTGGGCAATTTAATCTCCTTGATATATTGTGAATTCACCATAATTGTAGTTGACTAATTTAACTTCAATTTCTCCTCTGTAGTCTTCATCTATGAGTCCAGAAAAGACTTCTATTCCAGAATTGTAATAAAGTCCACTTCTTGCTCATACTTGTATACATTGTCCAGGTAATAGGGTAATAGCAATTCTAGTTTTTATAAAGGCTGATGATTTTAGTTCCAGGGTGCAATCTTCATCTGTATATAGATTATAACCTATAGCTCCTTCAGTTTTTCTCTTTGATATAATTACAGTTTTTATCAATTTCTTAACTCAAGTTGCTGTTTCCATTTCTTCAACTATAAATACTTCTTCAAAGATAAGGATGATAGGTTCCTTTCACTATTTATAAGTTATGTCTTGAGATAGGTTCTACTATAAGTCCTTCCACTACTATATTACATATTGATATGTTCATCAAGATGAATTATTTCTTCTAAGGTGATGATTTCTTTCTCTGAATCTAAGTCACTTTCTTTGATTAGGTTGGGTCTATCATCTTCATCATCATTCCAAAATAAGGCTCTAACTTCAGTGGGTATCTGAGTAGTGTAAACTTTATCATCCTATTTATCAGGTATTTTCTCATTCTCATTTTCTTTAGGTATGGTCTATTTTTGTTCTTAATTATAGCATTCTCTCTAGGTTCTATAATAATTGATATCATATAGCTTGTTTAGATATCTGACCTAATTTTCACATTCTCAAAGGTTGTAGGGGTTGACTTCATTCTAATAGCATCCTTATAGGTAGATGTTGTAGTTTCCCTAAAGGTATTCTTTACTGATATGTCTAATATTTGTCCAGAAGTAATTCCAAACTTCTTCAATATTGTCTGCAAATGAGTGAGGGTTTCTTCCATTATATGGTCCTTGATTCATTAAAAGCAGTGGGTTTGTGATAATCTTAGTTTCTTGATCCTTCTCTCAGGTAGAAGGTATATCTCCAAGATATCCTGGTAGGGTATCAACTTCATATCACTATATGTATATATCATTTCAGTATAATAGATATATTGCTTACAAAATGAACATCTTGTATTCCTTATATTGTATTTGATCAGCTGGTTCTTCTCTAAAGGCATCATGTAGTAGTATTTACTATAGATCACTATGTTAACTTCTTCTTCTTCTACTGTAAGGGGGTTTCTTCTAAACTGCCTGTGAGAAAGTATCTGATGATACTAATCTGCATTAAACTTAGAAATCTCCAAATACATCATAAGGTTTTTAAGGTATTGAAAGTACTTTATTTCTTTATAAGATTATTAATTATAAATTTCAGACTTATAGTCTTAGTACTCTTGATATAGGTAGAAGGGAGTTGAGATTTTTAGCTCTCAAAGAGATCTTGAGTGTACACTGCAATTAAACTCATTTCAGAAGGTTGTGAGAATAGTACAGAACATCAATTTAATGAGTCCACAACTATCTGTATTATATAAAGCCTCTTGAGGTTTTGGCTTAGTAAAGAGTTGTATAAGATTGATATATTGTATATAAGGGGTTGTTAAGAGAGAAGTTAATAAGACTTGACTTGAACTAATTGAACTGATTTATTAAATAAAGAATTTAAGAGATATTTATACAAAATGGAAAAGCTAAGATTGATAATATAAGCTAACTATAAATCTTTGATATTATAATAGACTAAAATATATTAATAGTGAAATACTCAGAATTAAGCAAATGTAGAAAAATACATTTTAGGGGTCTTAGCAGTTTATGCAGTAGTATCTTAAGAAGGATAATGTGTCTGTATAAGTGTTAACTGGTAAGAATTAAATGTGATTTGAATAAAATGTATATCTGTTAGAATCTTGAAACTATCTCAATTGCTCACTCCTTGAGTAAGGCTTTAGTATCTCTCGGGTTGTCTATTATAAGCTTTCTTAGCTTATTACTGTCTGAATTTTATTGATAATTGCGAGTAAAGTATTTATAAGAAATTACAAGATGCTATATGGGCAGCTACTCAGATTACTACTTGAATTTCTGATTAGCTTGACTAAATATAAGATATAAATTAATTAGCTAAGATATAATAAATAATATATCAGATTATAATATAATTGAATGGTGAAATAATATATCAGATTGTAGTACTATTTTAGATTATAGTGTGATTGCAGATCTTAATAATATTAAAGATTTAATAATATTAAGAGTCTTAATATTATTAAGGGTCATATAACTGTGATCAAAATATATGTCATCACAAAATGTTTTGTCACAATATTAACAGTGTTGAGGAAATCTGCAATATGGATAGTATCTATAGTATAGATGGTATCTACAGTGTTAATAATTTCGGCAGTGTAAATAGTATCTACAGCATTGATGATATTTACAGTATTGATAATTTCAGTAGTGTAGATGGTATAACTAGAATATTCTAAGTATTACTGTAGCATAGTAGTGATTATTTGTAATGTCTAAATTAATCACTCTTATAACTCTTCCTCTCTTAGAAAAATAGCAACCATGCTATTTATATAAGAACTTTATCTGATATTATATAAGTTGTATTCCTTGTATAGTGTTGTTTGTTAGATTTAATATAGGTAATTGTTAAAGTATCTTTGCAGGTAGTTGTCTAAGTGTTTTGTTATAAAGTTGTTTATCAGCAGATTGTAACTATTATTTTGATTACTGGTAATTTGTTTTATCAGTGATTATTCATCAATTTTCTTTTCTTAGCTATTATTGTTATATTAGCTAGTGCTTGTTACTTTAGAGTATTTCTATCAATACTGATTCAGTAATCTATATCTCTAATGAATGATTTATATCATCTTCTCAAGGTTGCTTGTATTGATATATCTTTATGAAGTCCATTCACAAAGTTTACCTACTTTTGATGTCTATCTATACCTCTTATTGTTATAATTGTCTCCATTCCTCCTTGATATTATAGTCTTCTTACTGATTTATATAGATGTTTAGTGTTACTCTGAGTATATCACAAGTACTCCAAAAGAATTTAGGCCTTAATAAAATTTTTGTAATATGTGTTTCTCAAATATCGATTATATTACAATTATAATAATACTAAATGTTTATTATATTGAGTGCTGATGTTACTACTACCAAAGTTATATCTTATCATGTCAAAGGTTTTCTAGGTAGTTAAAGGACAGTTTTTCATTACTGCTACTACTAAGTTACAAGAGGGTTTTTTCTAAACCACCTGTGAGAAAGTATCTGATAATACTAATCCATATTAGACTTAGGAATCTCTAAGTACATTGCAAGGTTTCTAAGGTATTGAAAGTACTTTGTTTCTTTATAAGATTATTAATTGTGAATTTCAGACTTATAGTCTTTAGCACTCTTGATATAGGTAGAAGGGGTTGAGATCTTTAGCTCTCAAAGGGATCTTGAGTATGCACTGCTATTGAACTCATTTCAGAAGGTTGCAAGAATAGTGCAGAATATCAATTTAATAAGTCTACAACTATCTGCATTATGTAAAGTCTTTTGAGGTTTTGGCTTTAGTAGAAAGTTATATAAGATCAATATATTGTATATAAGGGGTTATTAAGAGAGGAGTTGATAAGACTTGACTTAAACTAATTGAACTGATTTATTGAATAAAGAATTTAAGAGATATTTATATAAAATTGAAAAGCTAAGATTGATAATATAAGCTAACTATAAATCTTTAATATTAACAGTGTTGATGAAATCTGTAGTATAGATAGTATCTACAGTATAGATAGTATCTATAGTGTTGATAATTTCAGTAGTATAGATGGTATCTATAGTGTTGATAATTTCGGTAGTGTAGATAATATCTATAGTGTTGATGGTATCTATAGTATTGATAATTTTGACAGTGTAGATGGTGTAACTAGAATGTTCTAAGTATTATTACAATACAATAGTGATTATTTATAATATCTAAATTAATTACTCTTATATCTACCATATTGAGATACACCTGTCCAAGAGTTATTTCTTCATCTATATTACTTTCATCTTCAGGTCTCTAGATAAGTTTCAATACTACTCCTTTCTGAATATCTAGGAAGATGCTGAACTTTCTTCTATAGTTGATGAAGATTAATCTCTGTATATCCAAGTCAATCTTAGCTTTAGCTTTCTTTAACTAACTATTGCCTAAGATAGCATTATAGGATTGTGCATCAGTGACAATTATTCTGATAGATATGATCTCTATTCCAAACTGAACTAGTACTTCTCAAAGTACTCTTAAAGATATGCTGCTTTTTCCACTTGCAATGACCAAGGTAGAGATAGCAGGTTTGTCAATATCTCATCCTAGGTAGTCTAGGAAATGCTTGGCGATAATGCTGACTTCTGCTCCTATGTCAATAATGACTAAGCATACTAAACCTTCAATATTATACTATATATATGGATGAGGTATAGATTCACTCCCTCTCTTTTTCAGTGGTATTAACTTCCTCAAATTGAATAGTTAGCTTAGTTTTAGTAATCTGCATCTTTATCTTCTACTTTATTGATAGTGCAATCTAGAAGAGTTACTTAAAGGTAATATTGGCCTTTTGATTAGTAATATCTTGCCAAGGGTTATATTCAAATTCCCTAACTCTTCTAGGTTTCTTTTCTTTATTTTCCTCTTAATCCATCATTTCTTCATCTCTAGTGATTAAGATAACTATCTCACCAGGTTGCATTGTCTCCTTGAAGACTTTATCTTATTGATCTTTATTTAGCTGTTATCTCTGCATTAGTTTCTTAGATTTCTCAATAACAACTTCAGGTACTTGAGCTAGTTTCTTTCTTAGGTAGAGAGTTTTCCTAGTGACAGTGTGGCTAATTACTTTGATAGAGTAGGCTTTCAAATATTCCTTACTGAATTCTTCATTTTCTTCCTCAATTTCCTACACTATATTGGTATGGTTGGCCTTCTTGTCTTCTTCTTTCTTCTAGCCTTTCTTTCAACTTCTAGTTTGGCAATCCTTAGCAAAATAACCATGCCTTTCACAGAGGAAACAATTTATTTTGGTCTTGTTACATTCTTCAGCAATATAGGTTTCTCTTAGCTGTTTATTCTAGTAGATTACCTTGGCTTCAAGATTAGCAATATGTGCTGTTATTTTAGAGAACATCTTGGTAATCTTTTCTATTTTATTTTTATATGTTATCTTTCCTATCTTTGCTATAACTATTGGTTTAATAGTATCTTTTTTGGGTAGTTCGGCTGATGTTGATACCATTTGGACTACAGGTATTCCAGTGTTGAACTTTCTGTACAAGTCTTACAGTAACTTATTATATAGATATAGAGTATCCTGCTTTAGTATCCTAAAAGGCTTATGCCATTTTGACTTTCTCTTTCATCCTTTGGGGGCTAAATCTCTTGATATAGCATTGAATATCTATAAGTAAGCCATTCATGTATCAGGAAACTATTTTCAGTTCATAGTCTATGACTAGCATCTGTGCTCATAAGCTGTTTGCAGGCTGTTCATAGGCTGTTCTAGCTAGTTCATAGTTCATGATATTGTTCCAGAGATGTTTGAGGTTCGCAATATTATTCTAGTGGAGTTCTAGGGTAGTTTACAGCTGTTCGCTAATAATAGTTCATAGTCTATGACTAGTATCTGTATCTGTAGCTATTTTGTTTGTAGCTCTTAGTAAAATAGTTTGCAGCTCTTAGTAAAATAGTTTGTGGATTAATTAACCATTTTTCTAATATAAATATCATTTCTTGCATGACTGAGCTAGTTTCTCTACAAAGTTACATATACTGATTGATAGTAGTAATCCAATCCTCTAGGTACTAGTTAATTGATATCTTCATGTTGAATAGTTGCTCCTTAATCAATTCTTATTTCTGTTCAGTAAAATATTTCTCTTTTAACCATGTTCTAGTAGTGTTCCAATGAGTGATAGCTACTGCTGTAGGTGTGACTGCATTTCCAGCTACTGCAGTAGCTGCAATAAGTAACTCTCCTAGTCTAGTAGCTGTTATATCTATTAAAGCTATACAATATATTTCTCTTACAGATCCTCTAAGTTAAGTAGCTAGGATAGTAATCTATCAAGTGCTGGCTAGTCCTTTGGCTGTGAAATAGCTTTCTAAATCATCTAGAAATTCTTGAACATACTCTTTGGTATATCCATAAAAGGTAAGTAGTCTGTTTGTTATGATTTCTTTATCTTCTTGAAGTCTTCTTCTAGGTAGATGTAGTAATATAGGTAGTAGCAGTAGTAGTGCCATTCTTGCTTTTATCTTCTACTATAGATTTTGGTAAGTTTTGTTATGCAATATAGATAACAAATCGATTGAGGTGTTAATTGATTTTCTGCCAGTCAGTATCAATTGTGATAGACTAAAATATATTAATAGCAAAATACTCCAGAATTGAGTGAGTATAAAAAATACATTTCAGGGGTCTTAGCAGATTATACAGTAGTATCTTAAGAAGGATATATGTCTGTATAAGTATTAACTAGCAAGAATTTTAAGTGTAATCAATTGAATAAAGTATGTATCTGTTAAAATCTTGAAACTATCTCAATTGCTCACTCCTTGAGTAAGACTTTAGTATCCCTTAGGTTATCTATTGTAAGCTTCCTTAGCTTATTGTAGTTTGAATTTTATTGATAATTGTAAAAGGGGTATTTATATAAATTAAAGAGAGTGCTATATGGGTGGCTGTCTAAAACTCTTGGTACAAATTGATTAGCTAAGGTAAAATAAAATACTATATCAGATTATAATATAATTGAGTAGTAAAATAATATATCAGATCAAAATACTATTTTAGGTTATAATGTAATTGCAGATCTTAATAATACTAAGGATCTTAATAATACTAAGAGTCTTAATAATACTAAGAGTCTTGTAACTGTGATCTCACATAATTAAAATTAGTATCATCATAAAATATTCTATTATACTATATACTATACTCTTTAGGCTTTACTATAACTGACTTTTATTGAAATATCTCAAAACTCAAGTAAAACTGATTTATTTGAATAGAAATAGAGAACAAAATTGATAGACTAAAAATAACTATAAAAAGATTTTACTACAAATTATTATCTAATTATTATGAATTATGTAATACTGCTAAAGATATAATTGTATATCTGTAATGATATCTTTACAGCTTTAGTAGATAGCTTATATCTATAGATGTAATTATATATTAATATCAGAAAACTATTTTCAATTTGTAGTCTATAACTAGTATCTGTACTTGTAGGCTGTTTACAGGCTGTTCACAGGCTGTTCTAGCCAGTTTGCAGTTTGCGATATTATTCTAAAGATGTTTATGGTTCATGATATTATTCTAGTGAAGTTCTAAGGTAGTTTGCAACTTGTTTGCCAATAATAGTTTATAGTCTATAACTAGCATTTATGTTTATAGCTATTTTGTTCATAGCTCTTAATAAAATAGTTCACAGCTTTTAGTAAAATAGTTTATAGATTAATTAATCATTTTTCTAATAAAAATAACTAAAAACTGAAAGTAATAATAACTACTAAATTAGGTATAGGGATAAGTTCTTAAAAATTAAGTAAATTCAGAGTTAACTATTATACTATAAATAATATAAACTATTGTAACAAATGTACTAATAATCAGTCATTTCATATTCAAATGTACTAAGTGAGAATGCTCAGAATTATGGATGTAATATCTCTGTTTGCATATCCTTACTATCAGCTATATACTGTACTTATTCAGGCTTTATTATAACTAATATTGAGATATTCCAAGACTCTATACAAACTGATTTATTCAGATAGAAATAAAGAGAGTATTTATACAAATTTGAAAGAACTGAAAGAACAATTAAGAAAAGACTTCACTACAAGTATAACTTGATAACTGTGAATAATATTCTATTAATAAAAATGAGATTAGTTACTAAAAACTATATTTATTACTAGTGGTGAGATTACTTACTAGAAATGAAGTTTATTAATAAAAATGATACTAACTAAGAATGGAAGGAGATGGAAGGTTATGGTAACTCCAAATCAAATATAGTATCAAATTCATAGAAATTAGACAAGTTGGAGATTAGCCATCATATCTGGGAGCTCAACTAGGAAGGTCTCATCCTTGAGACTTATAAGAGCAATAATCTTATTTTGTATCATTTTACAAATCTGAGTAATTTTAGCAAAGGTAAGTTTGATAATATCAATAGTCTTTCTATAAACCCAGCTAAAATCTATTTATATCTAAGAAAGAGTATATAGGTTCTGTCAGCTATATCCTTTTCAAATTTTGACAATAGTATCTTCTGTCTCTATAAACAACAATAGAGGTAACAAGTATATCTCTGATAAAATCTAATTATAATATTAGTAACTTGGCTTTGATTACATAATCATTTATGATACTGCTATGTTAAAATGAGAAGTCTTTTAAGGTCTTCCTCTTCATCTAGGAGAACTAGGTCAATTAAGTCTGGTTCTCTTATTAGTACTTCCTTGATTGCTTTTTCTATGTTCTTCTGATAGTTACATTGTTTTGGTATAATACTTTTTGATTTTGCTTCAATGAACTAGAGTAGGGAGAATAGAATTATTAAGTCTCTTAAGCTAAATTATACTCTCTTTTATAGCTTGTATATAGTATAGTTCTTCTTATTTCGGTTGTAATTTAGCTGATTATAATGATTCTATAATGTTCTAATATATGAGGATTTGATCTCTAATATACAAGGGGGTTACATTTGCTTTCTTATTTTAGTTCATTTGTTATCTCTCCTATACCTTGTCAATAAATATAGATATCTTCTTTTGGATTAATTGTAACCTACTAATATCTCATGTGATATAAGCCTATAAGTGATTATCATATATTCTAATGTTCTTTTTGAAATAGTGAAATTCTCAGTTTAGCAATCTTTTATATATAAGTTCAAAGGGGCTAAACTTTATTGATACCTAGTGAATAATTCAAGCTACAAAAAGAGCACTTATCAGAAAACTATTTTCAGTTTGTAATCTATGACTAGCATCTATACTTGTAGGCTGTTCACAGGCTATTTATAGGCTGTTCTAGCTAGTTTGTAATTTATAATATTATTTTAAAGGTGTTCATAGTTTATAATATTATTCTAGCAGAGTTTTAGAGTAGTTTATAGCTGTTTGCTAATAATAGTTCATAGTCTATAACTAGTATCTATGTTCATAGCTATTTTATTTATAGCTCTTAGTAAAATAGTTTACAGCTTTTAGTAAAATAGTTTATAGATTAATTAACTATTTTTCTAATGCTATCAAGATAATAGTCCTATAATGCTTTTTGATTAATAATCTTTACTAGAATATTCTTAACTATCTAGTTAGTGTACTCAGTTTAACTATTTACTACAGGCTGTCACTAACCTCCCTGCTATCACTGATCTCCTAGAAGTTAATAACCTTCTTAAAATCAGTGATTTTACTCTAAATTTGGAAATCATATTTGTTCATGAAGATCTTGATCTACAATTCCTTAGTAATTTCTGATATACTATTATATTTAGTATTATCTATCAAGTTTTGTATAAATACTTTCTTTATTTTCATTCAATAAAGCTTTAGCTCTTACTCTCCTAGCTCTCCTAGCTTGAGCACCCCCCTCCTCTCTTTTTCTACTCTTGTCTTAATTTTTAGTATAAAACTTAGCCCAGCTACTAGTTCCTGATTGAGCCTATAAATCTTTCCTACTTAGCCAATCCCAGAGTCTTATCCTCTTAATATTATCTAATAAGATAATATCTAAACTACTTGACTGCTCATATGACTGCAAGATACTCTAATTTAGTTGATTTATAATTCTTCTTGGCACTGTGGGTTCCTTGGCTTATATAACAAATTACTCATTCCAGAATTTTGATATTATCTTATGAAAGGATTATACCTACTTTAATTATACTTATATCTGTATACAATTTGAAAAGCTTAGTCCAATTTGATTTCACCAGTACAGGTACAGTTGCCAAAGCTTTTTTCAGTATATTGAGTACCTTCTGCTCGAGTTTACTTTGTTCTTTACTGATTTCTATCTAGTTGTAGCTTTTTATCAAGATTGTATATAAGAGTTTAGCTAAACTTATGAAATTTCATATTGTGACGGAAATATTTTTATTACGTTGAATTGCTCGAAAACGTATTTGTACCGCAGCACTACTTTACTTAGTATATTTCTTAGTTAGAGTAGTATATTCCTACATTTGTATTATCAATTTCTAAATCGCGAATTATATAATTCTGTGGACCAACGACAGTTTAGATTCTGAATGAGCGTTTAGATTCTGAACGAGTATTTAGATTCTGAACGACAGTTTAGATTCTGAACGAGCATTCACCCCCTTTTATTTTTAGCTCATCACGCCACCTTATTATTCTATTATTTTATTACTTAGCAATTTGTATAAATACCCCTCTCGTAATTATCAATAAAATTCGGACTGCAACAAGCTAAGGAAGCTTCTTACAGACAACCCGAGGGATAATCCTACAAAGTCTAAATAGACTTTGCAGAAGAATGGTTAAAGAGAGAGAAGTTTATTATTATACAAAGCTTATTACATTACATTCACTATATAATACACTTTCCTGCTAGTCACCCCCACTCTTCAAAGCCACTACCGTATAACCCGCTAAGACCCTAAGATATGCTACAGTGAATATTTTGCTGTTAGAATATTTTAGTCCGTCACAATTGGTGCCGACTGGCAGGAAATCATCGGAGAACCACCCATCCGACCAGATTTCCATCACCTATATTGCTTGACAAGAACAGCCAAAAAAAAAAAAACAAGTACAGCCGCCACCCTCAACGAAGTGGTGCCAAGTTGACCTAGACCTAGACAATTGATACATTGAAGCAGCCAAGAGAGACATTGATTAGAGCTACGGCATGCACCCTGTACTCAGGTGCAGGTTTGAATCACTGGTATGACCAGGTTCCACCCAAGATAAGACCTATGTGAAACATACAATCGCCGGAGAGCAACAATATTGCCAGAGAGCAAAACGAACAGAAAACGAATTACTGAGTTGAACAAGAGATACACGGACTGAACGAACTGATAGAGAAACTGAACAAGAAATGGATAAATTATAACTACCTCGAAGCCAGCGCCCTCTGGTATGCACTATAGGAAATGACCATAAGGACCACCGACACCCACCCTGGAGGAAGAACAAAATGATCACAGCAACGATTAGACCTGAAGAACATTCGGCATGTAGTTTGACAGAACATACATCCTCGGATCACTGACTAGATCAGGTCCCGGACATGATAAGCCCGAATAGAAGAGACTGGAATGAATAACTGCTAGACAGATAGACAGATGGACGTACCTCGCGGAAACCCTTGGAGGAAGACAAAGCAACGGCCATCTACTTAGGTTGACTCCTAGACGGAAGAAGAACAATTATTGAACATTTATTAATTATGAGAATCCTATAGGAATTTATTAGGAAATCTCTCTTCCGAAAAATACAGCAGAATCATATTACTTACTTGGATGAGTGACTAACTTGATCAACCTCTGGGAACTCGTCGCTCTTATCTGAATCAAATAGAACAACAGCAGAATCAAACAGAACAGCACGAACAAGAGAAGGACTCCCTGGAGCGTGCCAGCTTTGGATAACCCTTACTGGTGTCCGAAATCTGTCCGAATCAGACCTAGGAACTTCGCTCTTGTCCCTGATAAAGAGATTTGTATAGAAAATTAATAGGAATTCTCAATCCTGATGAAATTATTAAAGAAGAAGATACTTACCCGTCATCAACTTCAGGAGGTTCATTCTCCTTATCTGATGACCCCGAAGGACTCGACAATCCAGGAGTTGAGACCAGAATGCTTGAATTGATCGAATCTAAGACTTGACCGTCAAAAGAATCTGAATATCCTTCAGAAGTCGCCGAATTCTGAGACAGTTCTAATTATATAAGAAAAATATAGCAGAAGAAAACTGTCAGTAAATGAAAATACTTCAGGAAGATCCCCGCCTACTGCACCTACCAGGATATAGCGTCGCATTTGCATCAAAGCCCTCATCAACTGGGAGCAGCTGAGTTGCCACACCATTGTCATCATCGTCATCGTCGAAATCAAGACTCGCCGCAATAGCTGCTTTGACCTCTTCTTCCTCCTCTTCTTCACGTTCAAAATCTGGACTTGCCACAGAACTAGGAGTCAAGTCTGGTTCATAATACCAGGCTGCTTCATCCCAAAACCCTGGAGGAGTTTCGCGGATGACCTCACTATCCTCAGAAGTAGCCAGAGGTGCTAGAAGATTAAAATACATAGCAAAGTCATAAGAAAAGAAATCATTGGTGATCAAGCAGACTTCTAATTGATCAGATACTCACCAACTTATCGACGCTTGGGAGGATGGTCAACGTCCTCAGAATCTGCTGTATCTAAAAACCGTTGACTGGGAGGAGTTTCACAGACAACCTCATCATCATCCCGGCAATGCTTGCCAAGGACAGAAGTAACTGGATATTGTTGGTACTGCGAAGTCATAGTAAAAGTATAGGAGAAAGGAGTAGTATGTGAATTAGAAGACTTTTGGAGTTGCAAAGACAGACGTCGGGACCCCCATTCTTATAACTGCCGGAATCACATGCAAGAACAACCTGGAATCTCATGACCCAGAATAGTCCACCCCCGACCACCCAAGCACCCACCTCCGAATCTTGGCGCGACCCCAAGGACTTACCTAGAAAGAGACACCTCATTGCTGACCCAAGCAGATAACCCTTGTCGGAGAGAAAGAGAGCAGACAAATCTGGACAACAAAAGCAAGACACATGACAAGATCCAGCTAAGAAATGAATCGCCGAAAGCAAGTCACCAAGCTCAGAAATGGAATCATGTGCAAATCCCACGCCCCCGACACTTCATGACGAGATTCATTCAGACCGACGCATGCAGCATTCAGACAGACCGACACATGCACACACCCGCCCAAATCACTCACCTTGTTCCGCCAATAACCCTACCGAATCACCCAGCTCAACGAATTAGTTCAGATCATCAGCATCGAATAAGCTCACACAGAAAGCCAGGACCCCCAACCGAGGACCCGATCTGCACCCGAATGACCTGAGAGTTAGAACGGAGAAAAATAGACTCGACGAATCAGCTGGTGCCCGAAAACAAGTTCAGAATAAACAAACGTTAGAATCACCCGACCCCGGCGTAAACAAAACGAATCACGTACCCGAATCACGCAGGGAATGAAGGAATGCACCGCGACTACCGCATATGGTAAAATCTTGAGTTACATACCGAAATCAGTAGCATGACTCACACGCGTACCATGCAGAGAGATCTTTGAAGATTCTAGCAAGATCATTGCGACAAAAAAAAAAAAAACGAAAGAAAGTCAGAACGACCAAAGTGAGAGAGACAAGCAAGCCACGCTGAGCGCCACGAATCTAGAACGACCGAACGAATCCAGAACGACCACATACCTCGGACAGACAGACATACAGATAGACGAATCAGCGTAGAGGGCAAGATCAACGACGACATGTAGAGGATTTAGGAAATTTTGAAAAAGGACAGTGAGCACAGTCTTCAGTTATATATTCCTTTTTTTTTAAAAAATATTTCGACACCCTCGGAGTCTATTTTATTCAGTCGTCACAGTTACATCAGTTATTTTATTCATCAAACAATTATTATTATTTTCATTTATTTTATTTTCAATCGATCCCGATTTTCATTCTGTGTATCGAACAATGATGCACCTGATCGATTTCATCCCCTTTTTATTATTATTGCATTGAACAATAATGCATTTGATCGATTTCCATTTTCCCTGACGTATTTCATTTCCATTTTCCTCTGACGTATTTCATTTATCAGTTCAGTTCAGTATTTTATTCAGATCGGACATTATTACCTCATTATTATTTTATTACCTGGCGATCTTTGATGGACACTTATTTCATTTATTTGCGTTGTATTTTATTATTATCCCCTTTATTATTTTATCCTTTTGAAATATTCCTAGAGTCGTTTGCTCATGGAAACATGACGAGCTACTTCTTTACTTAGTATTATCCTTATCTAGAGTAGTATTTTCTTATGTTTTGGATGACTGACAGATTTAACTGAAGACCCGGTGACCAACTTCCACAGCCTTATGCTATACCCACCAATTTTGGAGACTTGTACCCAACTCGCGATCAGAGGAGTTTATTTTATTAGCTCCCTCCAATTCATACCGCCGAGGATGCTAAACGATGACAACATGGATTTAGTTATGTGTAAGAAAATATGCGTAGACGCAATTTCTCACACAGGGAGGAGATGTGACAGAAATATTTTTATTACGTTGAATTGCTCGAAAACGTATTTGTGCCACAGCACTACTTTACTTAGTATATTTCTTAGTTAGAGTAGTATATTCCTACATTTGTATTATCAATTTCTAAATCGCGAATTGTATAATTTCGCAGACCAATGACAGTTTAGATTCTGAACGAGCGTTTAGATTCTGAATGAGCATTTAGATTCTGAACGACAGTTTAGATTCTGAACGAGCATTCACCCCCTTTTATTTTTAGCTCATCATGCTACCTTATTATTCTATTATTTTATTACTTAGCAATTTGTATAAATACCCCTCTCGTAATTATCAATAAAATTTGGACTGCAACAAGCTAAGGAAGCTTCTTACAGACAACCCGAGGGATAATCCTGCAAAGTCTAAATAGACTTTGCAGAAGAATGGTTAAAGAGAGAGAAGTTTATTATTATACAAAGCTTATTACATTACATTCACTATATAATACACTTTCCTGCTAGTCACCCCCACCCTTCAAAGCCACTACTGCATAACCCGCTAAGACCCTAAGATATACTACAGTGAATATTTTGCTATTAGAATATTTTAGTCCATCACAATATATATTGATAGTAGTACAAGGCTAGCCCCAAAAAGGTATATATTTCTGTTCAGTTTGTAGGTTATTTGAATTTAGTAATAGCTTTTACTTTAGTTGGATTAGTTTGAATTTCTTCTTTGTTAATAATATGTCAAAGTATTATAACTTTTTTAGCAGCAAATATACATTTCTTTAGTTTCAAATAAAGGCCTTCAGTTCTCATTTAGTTAAATACTTCATATAGAGCCTTAATATGATTCAGGAATATCACTATGAATATTATAATGTCATCAATATAAACCAGTAGTGTTTTTCTAATAAGATCTCTGAAAATCTTAGTAATTATCTTCTAAAAACTTGCTAGAGTATTCTTAAGTTCAAATGGCATTTGTAAATATTTCCAATAACCTTATAGTATTACAAATGAGGTGATTTTTTGTGATTCTTTATTAAGTCTTATCTAATAATATCTACTAGTTATATTAAGAGTAGTAAAGAGGCTTATATAGATCAGTATTTTTGAAAAGGTATTATCAATTCTTAGTATTAGAAAGATGTAAGGGGGTTTCTCTTAAACTGCCTGTAAGGAAGCATCTGATGATACTAATCCATGTTAGACTTAGAAATCTCTGAGTACGTCACAAGGTTTCTAAGATATCAAAAGTACTTTGTTTCTTTGTAAGAATATTAATTATGATTTTCAGACTTATAGTCTTTTTAGTACTTTTAATATATATAGAAGGGGGTGAGATCTTTAGCTCTCAAAGAGATCTTGAGTATACACTGCTATTGAACTGAAGTTTATTGAATAAAGAATTGAGAAATATTTATATAAAATTCTCAAAGTGCTATATGGGTAGCTGCTTAGGTTACTACTTAGAATATTATTGGTTATACTATATTTAATTTATAAGTTCCATTCATTATTGAATAAGATATCAACAATGTTAATAGTATTAATAGTGTTGATAATTTTGGTGGTATGGATGGTATCTACAGTGTTGATAATTTCAGTGGTATAGATAGTATCCACAGTGTTAATAATTTCTTCTATGTCTGATCTGGATATGGAAGTATTAGTTTCTTCTTCAATACAGTTGTTGTCCACTAGATAATTTTCTAGGAGATGAAGTAATAATGTTTCTTCTTCTATATTCTGTAAGTTTTTCCATTGATGTAGACTTAGATTGCCAAGGTGTTTCAATGCAGATGGCCAATGTTAGAATACATTAAAGGTCCTTTTGGCAATGCATCTTTCCTAAGGATTTAATCCTAGGTATTCAGTGGATTCTCATTCTATCAGTTCTTGGTAGTTTTCTTGCCTTAGTTATAAGGTATATCCCATTTGATAGTAGCTTCTGAATTGTCTAGCAGTGTTGTTGAATTGGTGAATGCTGATATTTCTTTTTGCAAATTCCACCATATCAATAGTATCCTCTTGGGTTACTCTAGTATATAGTTGTGGTAGTTCATTATATCGGTTAATAATTGCATTCTCCACTATATTCTTGATCTGTTCATAGTTTGGTCGAAGTAGAGTTGAGCATCTAGTAATATTTCTTTGCTGCAGTTGGGTTGGATAAGGTTCTTGAGTCCTCTGGTTCTGGCAGCTGATAGCAGGCATAATTATTTATTATGTTTCTATAAGTGTTTTGTCAATGTTTTTATATTTCACTCTTACAACTCTTCCTCTTTTGAAAAAATAGCATCTACACTATTTCTGTAAGGACTTGTGATAATTTTTCAGTGCTTCATCTATATTTGTCAGATTGCTAAGCAGTTTCTATGTTGCATTGTGTAAGGGGTATCCTTTCCACTTGATTAGGTATTGCAGTGTTGATCTGTTACCTTGTTTGATAATCTGTTGATCCAAGATTTCTTCTACTTCAAATTCTTCTATATTATTAATCAAAATTGGTGCAGGTAGTATGACTTATCTGTCTGGAAATAGATTGTCATTATTTGATATGTAATATTTCAGTAATGATACATGAAACATAGGGTAGATCCTCATTGTTGATAGTAACTCCAGTTTATAAGTAACAGCTAATATTTTTGTAATAATCTTGAATGATCCGAGAAACTTATTCTAAAGTTTCTTTGAAGGCTGATTAGATAATTATTACAATGTGATGTATCTTGAGGATAGTAAGACTATTTCATCTATCTCAAATGATTCTTCACACCTTTTTTCATTTGTGTATTTTGTCTGTTGTAATTGTACTTCATGAATTGCATCTTGTACTTTGATCAGCAGGTTGGTCATTCATATAGTGAAGTTATTAACAGCTTGTACTGTTGATTTAACCTTTTCTAGTAACAGGGTTGTTGGTGTCAGTGGGTGATAGCTATAGTTTAGAAAAAATGGTAATAATTTAGTTGACTTTTGCTGAGCATTATTGCATACGAATTCGGCAGCAGTTAAGTGTTCATCCTAATTATTCTGTCAATAGTTGACATAAGTTCTAAGCATTTGTTCTAATGTTTGGTTCATGCATTCTATTTGTCTGTCAGTCTGTGGGTGAAATACAGTTGATAGTGCAATTTTTGTTCCAAGTGTTTTGAATAGTGATTGCCAAAAGTTGCTTGTAAACCTTGGATTTCGATCGCAGATAATAATTCATAATAGTCCATATAGGTAAAAAATATTGTTGAAAAATATTTTTGCTACATCAGGTGCAGTATCAGTTGTTTTACTTATAATAAAGTGAGTTTGTTTGCTGAGTCAATCGATGAAAATAGTTATTGCGTCTTTTCTAGATATTGTTTTTGGTAGTTGGACAATGAAATCTATACTAATTTGTTCCCATTTTTTGGCAGGTATAGGTAGCAGTTGTAATAATCCAGTGAGTAATTGTCGAAGTGTTTTGTTATGTTAACAAGTATTATAAGAGAATATGAAGCTCTTGGTGCTTATAAACATTTTCGGCTAGTAAAAGTTTCTGGTAAGCACTTTGTAGGTTTTATCAAATCCAAAGTATCCTGCTAAGGGTATATTATGATGTTCTTATAGAATCTTGATATGAAGATTTGAAGATATGAAGAGTCGATCTTTATAATAAAGATTATTATTTTGAATCTTGAATTTATTTATTATGTCTGGTTTGATATTGAGTTCATTTATGATTTTTTGCACTTTTTTGTCTACTAGAACTCCTTCTTGAATGTCTTATATCTAGTTGTCTGTGATTTCGATGATAGCTTTGATTTGTTCTTCCTCTTGTTGTTGTTGGGATAATACATCTGCTATAACATTAAGCTTTCTAGATTTGTAAATTATTTTGAAGTAATAGTTGTTAAGATGGTCTATCCATCGTACTTGTCGGGTGGAGAGAGTTAGCTATTTGTTCAGATATTTAAGTAATTTATGATCTGTATAGATTAAGAATTTGTTGCCTATCAGGTAGTGTCTCTAAGCTTGTGTTGCATCGATTATTGGGAGTAATTCTTTTTCATAAACAGGGTAATTTCTTTCTGCCAATGACATTTTTCTTGAATTATAGGCAATAGATTGGTTTTCTTGTGAGAGTACAGCTCCAATTGCATAATCTAAGGCATCAGTAGTTATTACAAATTGTAGGTTCTGGTCTGGGCTTCGAAGGACAGATGCAGTTGTTAACTTTTCTTTTAAGATTTCAAAGGCTATATCATAGTTTTCATTCCATTCTTGATTAACATTTATGCCTGTAACTGTTAGATCATATAGGCATACTACAATTCCTATGTAGTTCTTAATAAACCATCAGTAGTATCCTGCTAGTCCTAAGAAGAATTGTATTTCCTTGATTGTTGTCAGTTTTTCCCATTTCTTGATTGCCTCGATTTTTGCAGAGTTAACTAAAATTCCTTATTCATTGATTTGATGTCTAAGATATATAACTTCTTTTTATAAAAAGTTACATTTGCTAAGTTTAGTATACAGCTAATGTTTCCTCAGTATTTTTAGTACTTGGTAGAGATGTTGTAAGTATTCTTCTTTTATCTTGTAGGCCATACTAGCTACTTGAGCTACTACCAAAGTTGTATCTTGCCAGGTCAAAGGTTTTCTAGGCAGATTTTGCCACTAGATTGCTGTTGATTTTCTGAGAAATCTAGCAATTTTGTTAACCTGTATATATAACTTGGTATATACTTGTTTGGGTATATGATTAACATTGTTGGTAAGTCTATCATCTAGTACTCAATCATCATTCTAGCTGTTAGCATTGTAATTGGCTTCAATGGCTAATATAAATGTAGTGACTTCTTTGGCTTCTCTATCAAAGAGTTATAGGTTAACTGCTTTGGTTGTTTGGCTAAGTTGCATTACTTATCCTACAAGTGCAGTTAAGGCTGCTACTTGTGCAGTTAATGCAGCAATTGTGGCATTGGCTATTATATTAGTGAATGTAGTTGGTATGAGTAGTGGTGATATAGGAAGTTTGTTTTCTCCTCTATCAGTATATTAGATGTATTTTCTTGCTTCATGATTAAATATTTTGTCTTCTAAGTCAAGATCTTCTAATTCTTCAAGTATGTTAGCTTCAAAGGTAATTCTTTGAATGGTTGTATCAGCATCTTTAATAAATATAGTGTTAGCATCATGATAGATAGTTGTATCAGGTTTGTATAAGTCACTTATGTCAGGTGCTTCTCAAAATGTTAGTCTGCTCAGTCCAGATGTATATTAGAATATAGATGTTATAAGGTTGATAGGTTCCTTGATAGATAGTGGTGTGATAGGTATAGTTAATCCTAATGGTGTTATTGCAGCAAATTGTGTAAGATCTTCTATTACTAATTTCTCAAATAATCTATTTATAATTTGGTAGTAAACAGTACCTCAGTGTATTAAGTAATTGAATAGTGAGTTGGTAATCTACTCTTTGATGATTCGTCGATTATTATATCCTTGTATAGTAGATGTAAGGTTGGTAAAATAGTGTTCCGCTCATATGATTGAAACAATATTATGATTTCCTTTGATGTTCTCATAGAGAAAATCTTGAAATGCTTCAAAGTAAGCTTTATTTCTAAGAGGGTTTTCGAATTCTTCTAAAAGTTTGTTATAGAGTTCAAGATATATTTCACCTCATAAATGAGCTATGGTTGTTGAATTAGTGCTTTGTAGTAGTTGCTGATATTATGTCTACTTGAAGGGTTCTATGATGTATGTAACCTCTCTGGCTGTTGGAAGTGAGATATGTATGGTATTTTTAGTAGTACTCCAAGTACATCAGTCATGTCTAAAAGGAATTGATAATTCTAGGCCATTTTAAAAATTATTAGTAGTATGCTTCTTATTGTTATAATGGTTTTTTATTACTACTGCTATCAAGTTGTAAGAGGGTTTCTCCTAAACTGCCTGTGAGGAAGTGTCTGATGATACTAATCCACATTGGACTTAGGAATCTCTGAGTATGTTACAAGGTTTCTAAGATATTGAAAGTACTTTGTTTCTTTGTAAGAATATTAATTATAATTTTCAGACTTATAGTCTTTTTAGTACTCTTAATGTATATAGAAGGGGGTGAGATCTTTAGCTCTCAAAGAGATCTTAAGTATGCACTGCTATTGAACTGAAGTTTATTAAATAAAGAATTGAGAGATATTTATATAAAATTCTCAAGATGCTATATGGGTAGCTGCATAGGTTACTACTTGGAATATTATTAGTTATACTATATTTAATTTATAAGTTCTATTCATTATTGAATAAGATATCAACAATGTTGATAGTATCAACAGTATTGATAATTTTAGCAGTGTGGATGGTATCCATAGTATTGATAATTTCAGCATAGATGGTATCCACAGTGTTGATAATTTCGGCAGTATAAATGGTATCCACAGTATTGATAATTTCTTCTATGTCCAATCCAAATATAGAAGTATTAGTTTCTTCTTCAATGCAGTTGTTATCTACTAGATAATTTCCTAGGAGGTGAAGTAACAATGTTTCTTCTTCTATGTTCTATAAGTTTTCCCATTGACGTAGACTTAGATTGCTAAGATATTTCAATGCAGATGGCCAATGTTGAAATACATTGAAGGTCCTTTTGGCAATGCATCTTTCCCAAGGATTTAATCCTAGGTATTCAGCAGATTCTTATTCTATCAGTTCTTGGTAGTTTTCTTGCCTTAGTTGTAAGGCATATCCCATTTAATAGTAGCTTTTGAATTGTCTAGCAGTGTTGTTGAATTGGTAAATGCTGATATTTCTTTTTATGAATTCCACTATGTCAATAGTATCCTCTTGGGTTACTCTAGTATATAGTTGTGGTAATTCATTATGTCAGTTAATAATTGCATTCTCCACTATATTCTTGATCTATTCATAGTTTAGTCGAAGTGGAGTTGAGCATCTGGCAATATTTCTTTACTGTGGTTGGGTTGGATAAGGTTCTTGAGTCCTCTGGTTCTGGCAGCTCATAGCAGGCATAATTATTTATTATATTTCTGCAAGTGTTTTGTCAATGCTTTTTATATTTCACTCTTACAGAAGGTATCTCCTTTGGTGATGTTGTTGAGCTTTCTAAAATCAGTATATATTTTTAAAGTGAAGGTTCTGACTTCTAATCTTTTCTTTAATATAATAACATTTGAGAATCTCCATAGGCTATCTGTTTTAGCTACTATTCCTTCTTTAACTATATTATTGATTTCTTCTTATTACTATTTGATATAAGCAGGTAGTGTTTGATACAGTATATATTTGATTGATGGGTGCCCTTGGATATTGATATGATAGAAATGCTTTGATGATTTTAAGTTAATCTTCTCAAAAGTCATTATAAAGATATCAAAATATTCATTGATAAGTAACTTCAGTTTCTTCTTTTCTTCTTCACTAAGTTGTTCTCCAAATATATATACCTTCTTATTTGTCATCTTTAGTATATATTAGGAAACTATTTTCAGTTTAGAGTCTATAACTAGCATCTATGCTTATAGGCTGTTCTCAGGCTGTTCGCAGACTGTTCTAGCCAGTTTATGGTTCATAATATTGTTCTAGTAATATTCATAGTTTGTAAGAGAGTTTCTTCTAAACTGCTTATAAGGAAGTATCTGATGATACTAATCCATATTAGACTTAGGAATCTCTGAGTACATTACAAGGTTTCTAAAATATTGAAAGTACTTTGTTTCTTTATAAGATTTATTAATTGTGAATTTTAGACTTAAAGTCATAGTACTCTTAATATATATAGAAGAGGGTAAGATCTTTAGCTCTCAAAGGGATCTTGAATATATACTGCTATTGAACTAAGGTTTATTCAAGTAGAAACTAAGAGGATATTTATATAAGAAATCAGATAATACTACTATAAAGATAGCTGCCTAAGATAGTACTTCTGACTATAGTAATACTTCAAGAGATAATGCTAAAATAAGTAATGATATAAAAAGTAATACTGTGAAAGATAATAATAGATAAGAAATTACTAAAGATAGTAATTTAATAAAGAGAAATACTATATAAAGAATTTCAGAAAGGGGTATACTACTATAAGTAATATAAGAAAAGGAAATACTACAATAAGTAATACTACTAAAGGTATTTCTAAAAATAGTAATACTATAAAAGAAATTTCCTAAAACAGAATTTTCTTATTAAGTAATTTCTCAATTGATAATATACTATTTGGCAATACCTTATTTGGTAATTCTAAATCAGAAACTACTATATCAGGTAATTCTATTTCAAGTATTTCTTCAAGAAGAAATTCCTTATCTATCTTAGTTTAACTAGAGAATTCTAAGTCTTCTCTGTTCAAAAAGTCTGAGATAATGTAGGTACTATCTTGAAGATATTTCTCCTTTATAACTTCTAGTATTTTATCTAGTTGTTCATCAGGAATTTTATCCTATTTTCCAAGTAAGAGTGTTCTGATTCAGTTGATTACTTGTGGCTATCATTTGAAGAAGTGGAATATTCTTCTTTCTCATTCAAACTTGGTATCTAATAATCCTATTATTATTCTTCTTATTAGTTGTCTTTACAGCAGTATTAAAATTCATCTTTTTATATATTCCTTTCTTTTATCTAAATATGATTGTTTGAATAATCACTCTTACATGGTTTGTAATATTATTCTAGTAGAGTTCTAGAGTAGTTTGCAGCTATTTACCAATAATAGTTTATAGTCTATGACTACTATGTCTATGGCTATTTTGTTTATAGCTCTTAGTAAAATAGTTTACAGCTCTTAGTAAAATAGTTTATAGATTAATTAACTATTTTTCTAATATATATTTAAGATCCATCATGATTTTTGCAATATTAACTCTAGTTAATCTGAATCTTTTATCTTCTCTAGTTGTTTCTTCAAGCTTGGTTACCTCTATTACTTTGCTGGTCCAAATGGGTATGATGATGAGCTGAGTAACTCAGTCTCCTCCATAAAGTTTAGCTATATTGAATTAATATCAGTTAACAACTACTATCTTAATTTCACCTATATAGTCAACATCAATAATCTCTATGTCAATTGTGATTCCAGCAATTGTAAGGGAGCTTCTTGGTTTGATCTAATTATAGTTTTCTTGGAGTATTTTTGTAGTGATTCCTGTTCCAACTATGCATGATTTTCCAAGTTGTAGTTTGATATCCTTGATGGTAGAGAGATTAAACCCAATGGCTTGTTCACTTTTTCATTCTAATAGCTTGGCTTTCTGGTTAGTCTATATGATTTGCATTATAAAGAATTCCTTTTATTCATCTTCATCATCACTTTCTATTATCTACAGGTAGACTTTTCTTTCTATATATATAATCTATCTTAATGGAGGCCTATAGTTCCAAGTCTCTATATAGTAAAGCTTGTCTGATTATACTTGTTATATGTAGCAGATATATTTAAGAGTAGTAGCTGAGTTCTTCTAATGATATTAGTTCTGTTATAGAGTCCTGTTCTCTTATTGATAATATTCCTAATGGGTAGTATTACTTTAATGTTAGATATTTTATAGTATGATGAGACATTTTGTGATGATATATAATTTGGTCATGTGAGATCACAGTCATATGATCCATAATAATACTGAGACTCGAAGTGTTATTAAGATCTGAAGTGTTATTGAGATCTGCAATCACATTATAACCTAAAATAGTATTTCGATCTGATATATTATTTCGTCACCTAATTATATTATAACCTGATATATCATTTTATTATATCTTAGCTAATCAAAAATTCAAGTAATAACCTAGATAGCTGCCTGTATAGTACCTTGTAATTTTTTATAAATACTCCGCTCACAATTATCAATAAAATTCAGACTGCAACAAGCTAAGGAAGCTTACAACAGACAATCTGAGGGATACTGAAAGCCTTACTCAAGGAGTAAGCAATTGGGATAGTTTTGAGATTTTAACAGATACACTCTATTCAATTGATCACACTTAAATCTTGCTAGTTAACACTTACACTAACATATTACTCTTCTTAAGATATTACTGCATAAACTGCTAAGACCCCTAAAAGCATATTTTCTACACTTGCTCAACTTCGAGTATTTCACCGTTAATATATTTTAGTCCATCACAATAGTTATTACTGAGGTTAATATATCTATCTTCTTTTACTAATAATAGTTATTTAGTGTAAAAATATATAAAAGTTTGTTAAAATAAAGAAAAGAAGATATAAGCTATAATAAAATAAATACTATTTATTATAAACACAATATTAGATATTTCTTCAGATAGTTAAAGAGCTATCTCACTTACTATAGAGTTGAAGTAATTGAAACAGAAGTTAAACTATTTGAGCCTGATAAGTATAATAGATAGACCATCTTAACAACTATTACTTCAAAATAATTTATAAATCTGGCAAGCTTAATGTTGTAGTAGATATATTATCTTAACAATAATAGGAGAAAGAACAAATCAAAGCTATTATCAAAATCATAAACAATTAGATATAAGAAATTCAAGAAGGAGTTCAAGTAGAAAAAGAAGTATAAAAAATTATAAATAAACTTAATACCAACCTGGATACTGTAAACAAATTTAAGATTCAAAATAACAACCTTTATTATGAAGATTGACTCTTTATACCTTTGAATCTTTATATCAAAATTCTATAAGAATATTATAACATACTCTTAGCAGGATACTTCAGATTTGACAAAATGTATAAAACACTTACTAGAAACTTTTATTGGCTAAAAATATTTACAAGCAAAGCATCAAGAGCTTTATAGCTTCTAGTAATACTTATTAATATAATAAAATACTTAAACAACTATATTAGGAAACTATTTTCAGTTTGTAGTCTATAATTAGCATCCATGCTTATAGGCTGTTCTCAGGCTGTTTATAGGCTGTTCTAGCCAGTTTATGATTTGCAATATTGTTCTAGAGGTGTTTGTAGTTTATGATATTATTCTAGTAGAGTTTTAAGGTAGTTTATACATAGCTGTTCACCAATAATAGTTCATAGTCTATAACTAGTATTTATGTTTGTGGCTATTTTGTTTATAGCTTTTAGTAAAATAGTTTACAACTCTTAGTAAAATAGTTTGTGAATTAATTAACCATTTTTCTGATATACCTACTAAATTATTATAACCATTATCTATACCTGCTGAGAAATGGGAACAAATCAGTATAGATTTCATTGTCTAACTACTGAAAACAATATCTGGAAAAGATGCAATAACTATCTTTATCAATTGACTTAGTAAACAAATACACTTTGTTGTAAGCAAAACAACTAATACTGCACCTGATATAGTAAAAATATTTTTCAACAATATTTTTCATTTACATAAACTACTACAAATTATTATCTACAACTAAAACCCAAAATTTACAAGTAATTTTTAGCAATCACTATTCTAAACACTTAGAATAAAAATAGTACTATTAATTACATTTTACCTGCAAACTGATGGACAAACAGAATACATGAATCAGATATTAGAATAATATTAGAAAAATGGTTAATTAATCTACAAACTATTTTAGTAAGAGTTATAAAAAAATAGCTATAGATATAAATGCTAGTTATAGACTACAAACTATTATTGATAAATAGCTACAAACTACTCTAGAACTCTACTAAAATAATATCACAAACTACAAATATTACTAGAACAATATTGCGAACTACAAACTAGCTAGAACAGCCTGTGAACAGCCTGAAAATAGCCTATGAGTATGGATGCTAGTTATAAACTATAAACTGAAAATAGTTTCCTGATAAAATATTTAAAACCTATGTTAACTATCAATAGAATAACTAAGATGAATACTTAACTACTATCAAATTCATATGTAATAATGCTTAGCAAAAGTCAACAAAACTATTGCCATTTTTCCTGAACTATAGCTATTACTTACTGATACTAGTAACTCTTTTACTAGAAAAGGTTAAATCAATAGTATAAGCTGTTAATAACTTTATAACACAGATAACCAATCTGCTAACCAAGGTATAAGATGCAATTTGTGAAGCAAACTATAATAAATAAAATATACAAATGAAAAAAAGCATAAAGAATTATTTGATATAGATAAAATAGTTTTATTATCCTTAAGATATATTACATTGCGATAATTATCTAATCAACCTTTAAAGAAACTTCAAAATAAGTTTCTTAGATCATTTAAGATTATTATAAAAATATCAGCTATTACTTATAAATTAGATTTATCATCAATAATGAGAATCTACCCTATGTTTTATATATCCTTACTAAAATATTACATATCAAATAATGATAATCTATTTTCAGATTGACAAGTCATACTATTTATACTAATTTTAGTCAATAATATAGAAGAATTTGAAGTAGAAGAAATCTTAGATTAACAGGCTACCAAACAAGGTAACAGATTGATACTACAATACCTAATCAAATGGAAAGAATACCCTCTATATGATTCAATATAGAAACTGCTAAGTAATCTAATAAATGTAAATAAAGCACTTAAAAAATATTACAAGTCTCTACAGAAATAGCATAGATACTATTTTTTTTCTAAAAAGAGAAGAGTTGTAAGAGTAATATATAATAGATAAAATAATTAATTAAAAAAAGATAAACTATATCTGCTATTTATCAGAAAAATATTTAATTAATCTATAAACTATTTTACTAAGAGCTGCAAACTATTTTACTAAGAGCTATAAACAAAATAGCTATAGATACAGATACTAATCATAGACTATAAACTATTATTAGTAAATAGCTATAAACTACTCTAGAACTCTGCTAGAATAATATTATGAATCATAAACATCTCTAGAATAATATCATAAACTATGAACTGGTTAGAACAGCCTATAAACAGCCTGAGAACAGCCTACAAGCATAGATGCTAGTCATAGACTATGAACTGAAAATAGTTTCCTAATATTAACTGCTAAACTTAGAGGATTCAAGAATCTTATCCTACTCAACTGTAGTAAAGAAATACTGCTAGATGCTTAACTCTACTTTAACCAAACTATAAACAGATTAAGAACATAGTAGAAAATGTAATTATCAACTAATATATAATTATATACTAGAGTAAACTAAGAAGATACTATTGATATAGTGAAATTTATAAAAAAAATTATTAGCATCTACTAACTCAACAATACTGTTAGACAATTTATAAACTACTATTAAATAGAATATGCTTTATAATTAAGGTAGGAAAACCATCAAAAACTGATAGAACAAAAATCTGCTAAATATCTAAGATTAACCCCTTGAGAAAAATACATAGCTTAGAGAACTTTCAATATATTCCAACATTAGCCTTTTATCAGAAAAATGGTTAATTAATCTATGAACTATTTTACTAAAAGTTGTAAACTATTTTACTAAGAGCTATAAACAAAATAGCTATAAACATGGATACTAGTTATAGACTATAAACTATTATTAGTAAACAGTTGCAAACAGCTACAAACTACCCTAGAACTCTACTAAAATAATATCACAAACTATGAACTAGCTAGAATAGCCTGCGAACAGTCTGTGAACAGCCTATAAGCACAGATGCTAGTTATAAAGTATAAACTGAAAATAGTTTCCTGATATTTATATTAAAATATCTTAGCAATCTAAGTTCACACTAATAGAAAACTTATAAAATATAGAAGAAGAGATATTATTACTCTATCTATTGGAAAAGTACCTAGCAGACAACAACTGTCTGAAAGAAGAAACTAATACTTTTATATCTAGATCAGATATAGAAGAAGAAATCAATACTATAGATACTATTAATATTATAGATTTCATTAACACTATAGATACTATTAATAATACAGATTTCATCAATACTATAAATATCATCTATACTGCTAAAATTATCAATACTATTAATATCATCAATATTATTGATATTTTATTCAATGACAAATAGAATTTCTAAATCAATTACAATAGTATAACTAATAATATTCTAAGTAATAACCTGGGTAGCTATCTATATAGCACCTTAATAATTTTGTATAAATATCTCTTAAATCTTTATTCAATAAACTTCAGTTCAATAGCAGTATATACTCAAGATCTCTTTGAGAGCTAAAGATCTCATCTCCCTTTTACATTTATCAAAAGTACTAAAGACTATAAGTCTGAAATTATAATTAATAATCTTATAAAAAAACAAAGTACTTTTGATACCTTAGAAACCTTGTGATGTACTCAAAGATTCCTAAGTCCAATGCAGATTAGTATTATCAAACACTTCCTCACAGGTGGTTCTAGAAGAACTCCCTTACAGTTATAATAACTCCAAATCAAATATAGTACTAAATTCTTAGAAATTAGGTAAATTCAGAGTTAACTGTTATAATAGTAATTAATTTCTTATTTTAAATAGTATTTTATCTATATAACAATTAATGATTGATTCTTATTTTAAATAGTTCTTATTTTTCGATTGCTCTATAGCATTATTATCTTTCTTTCTTTTTTTTTTTCCTCTTTTCTTTCTTTCTTTTCCTAAATAAATATACAATTAGGCTGTAAAGGTGTATACTATACAAAATTTTATATTAATAGCATTAAACCTTGATATAGTCACACCTCAATATAGTCACATGAAAATCTGGTCCCGAGGGGTGTGATTATATCGAGGGAACACTGTACTGGGAAGATTCCCAAGAAAGAAATGTTGCGATGTGATACAAAAAAAATCGGGTGATGCTATAAGGTATGCCCTATTTGGGTGATACATCACGTGGAAATTGTCGTGGCTTAGACGACTTTTGCGTGAATCAACCCTAAACAATCAGAACGATATTTCAACAACAACACCCTATGCGTGGCTATCAAGTCCAAACCTCAACCAGCCATGGTTGAGGCTCTTGAAGCAAGATTTCGTTCAGTCGTACAGGTATTACTTATCATTATTATTTTATGTCAATCCTTTACCAGAAATGACGCTCATATGTTATTACCTTACTTAGATTGAGGGGCTCCCTGGCCCGAACGTCTCGAATGTCCCGGAGCGGCAATGCAGTATGTCCATAGGACGGCAATGGCATCCCAGATCATGAGGATGAGAAGAGGCCGAGAAAATGGTGGAGTCACCACCTTCTCCATTAAACCAAACGGTGTCATTTCCCCTATCTTCGCGATATGCTGGAGCTCCTAGCCACCAAAATAATTGCAATGGAGCCTGTGCCCACGGCACGAAAGGAAAGATCACGAGATTCTTCTTTGTTACGTCAATACGCCGTGACCCGATGAGCGGGAGCGTAGGGGACGCGAGGGTAGTTTCTCTGAAGACGCTACAGGCTCTCCGAATTAGGACGCAAGCGGGGGGCATACAAACAATACCAAAAATCTGCAAGCATAACTGGGGGAATTGTGCAGAATCCGTGCCTTGGGAAGCATTAATCGGTCAACGGACAACGAAACGCCACCGTGCTACTTTATTCACATACACGATTGGATTTAGAAGGGGGGGTTGGACTTTGATCCCAATACCAGTGGCCACATCGCTCCAAGATGTGTCGAGAATCTTCTGGTGATGGGAGGGTGCGAATGTCATGGGATTGGTGGGGTATGAGTATTGCTTTTCGTGTATGTTCACGGGTTTTTCTCGCTTTAGTGACCATTAATTGTAATTATATATGCATCCCCTTTTGCAATCTTAACTTCAGTGTAATATATCCTTATCAAGGTACTGCTTTTTTCTTTTCCTTAGAGCGCAGTCACCTCTGTTCCGACAAATTCACTGACGCACCTGATTGGCTAATTATCATTCCAAATTCTATTGCTAATGTATTGTAACTCTCCAAGCTGTTGCAATGTTAGCATTGGAAGAGGATGTTCTATTAAGGATAAATTATACAGTAACTTGGCGAATTTGTCAGAAATAATCGAGCCCCCCCCCCCCCCTCCGTTCCGTAGAATGTAAATCACGATTTTCAAATTGAAATCAAGCCAGGGTTCCTTCTGCCAGAATTAAACTAGTGTATATACTGTCAGATACCAAGCTGAGTATTCAACCAAGCTGAAAATACGAAGATGTTATAATAATCACCTTGGGACCAGATTTTTATACTATCGAGGTGTGACTATCAAGAGTCACAAAAATAAATTTAGTAATATGTGATAATATTGAAAGTCATTATTTTTCTCTGCTTTGTGTGATAGTGACTATATCGAGGGCAAGGGAGTGTGATCATATCGAGGGTTCACAGTATTCGCATTCTGGAAAGAATATTTTCTGTAATTTATTAGAAAGGAAAAACAAAAGCCTTCAAAATAGCCGAATTTTCCACAAAAAGTGATATCACACACAGAGAAAGAGAAGCGGAGCATCCAGATCGACACAAGAAATACGATGGCTAGCTTAAAAAATTAAATTCTTGTGCATTCTACGATTCCACCACAGCAAATATCCGCTGCACAAACTTTTCTATTCGTTATTTCAGCCCATAAATGCTGTGAAGCTCCCGCCTCCCAGCTCGGTGTTGCGGGCGAGGCCATCGTCATCGCCAGTGACGGTGGCATCAGGTGTAGGAGTAGATATTGAGAATGATAAGGGGCCAAGAAGTACCCTGGACCGACGGTGAAAATCTAAATTACAAGAGTGACATAGAAGATTGCTCAAAAGGGTTGTTCTGCAAAAGGGATGAGCAAATCTTCAGTTGAAAGGATTTTGTTTCCATTACAATATAAATTTCCAGCTGTCCTTGGCTCGCACACTTTATCTCAAAATATAAGCCAATCAAAACCCAATGATAGCTCCTGTCTTCACGACCTCGCTCCCAGAAGTTGAAGGCGAGAAAAAACATGGCGATGACGATGATGACAAAAAATTTGAAAAGCGTGTCAACCATGTAGGTCAAACGGAACACCCTTGCAGAAAGAGGAAGAATAACGTTAGGGCTCGGGATTACTATGCATCGAAAGGGGAGAAAGCGAAATGTAAGTTACGAGAAGAAAGGCCCATAATGGCATTTACGGCGACTGATTGGCTTATGCTGCTTCAATACTTGTCCTAATTGTTGGCTCGGGAGTATGATCAAATCCTCTCAAACTTTCATACCTAGACTGGTCAAGATAGCTGGCTACAAGATCACTACGAGCTGGTCTGCAGGTCGTATATCAGCTTCCAAGTCGTCGGCTAGGGTTGTCAAGCAAATTGAGGAGACTTTCCGACTATTTGCGCAGAAAAAGTTCAAACAGAATGAACACGAGAGGTAGAATCAAAAGACTTTATGGAAGAACTAACCATGGTTATTTTCTACGTGGAAGTGAAAATGAAAGGTCAAGGATAGTTGGCGAGATGGGCTTGACTCGTTCCTAAAGCGCAGTCACAACCATTCCGAAACAGGCACTTTTCGTTTTTGAATGCCACATGGTTATGTTACATTAATCCATTCATACGACCAAAAGAAAGAGCCGATGTAATAATCACTTAACAGGAGAGCAAATGTACAAACACGGAACAAACCGCGGGGGAGAAATAACAAAAAAAAAAAAAAAAAAAAAAAAAAAAAAAAAACTCTCACACTCTAGAGTCAGCCCCACCTTGGCCTCTAAAACGCTGCCCTAACCCTCATATCCTCAATCTTTTTCGTCACCTCCTGTACCGTCCTATCCAGTTCCTCCGCAATCATCCTCTTCTTCTCCGCCGGCAAAAGTACGTACATCTCGCACAAGTCACCATCCACCACGGACTTGACGGGCGTATAGTAGCTACGGTAGCTCAGGTGGTCGCGACCAGTCAGAGGTGGTGTCTCAGATCGCATATGCATCTCGAGCGTCTGGAAGAAGTCCACGTCCTCCTTAGTGATAAAGGGAATGAATACGCCAATGCTGCCGAGGAAGCCGGTGTAAACGAGAATCTCACGACCACCAGAGACAAGAGTGGAGCGGTGGAGGGAGGTCATGATGTCGCCAACGTAGTAGTGTGCAATGTACTGAACCTAAATTTCCAATTGATAATTTAGGTGATACGATGAAGGATAATCAGCCACAAACACAAAATATAATAGAAACCTCCAACCACAAAGCAAGAGAAAAATGATAAAAGAAAAAATAGACCCACCCTGTGCGGTGCTCCCTGCAAATACCCCTTCTCGTACAAGATCCTATTCCCTGTCGGATCCTCATCGACTTCCTCGCTCGTCGCCGTCGGAAGACGATCGATAAAGAAATTGCCAAATTTGTCACCACCGGCGACGGTATCGTAGTCAATCATGACGGATGTGGTCAGCCAGCGCGGTTGCGTGTCATCTGCGAAGACAAGGATTCGGTTGTCACGGTACTTGTAGGTGGCGTAATGAATGGATTCCTGTATGTCGCCGATAATGATACGGTCACCTTGAGTGTGGAGGGAGACAATGCAGTTGGGGACGGACTGGGGTTAGAGTCGGGAGAAGAGAAGAGAAAGAACGAATATTGATATGTAAGTGTAGGCATGGAATATTTGCAGTATCGGGCATCGGTTGGCAACTATAATGACAACAACGACAATATAAAGAAAGCAAATAAATACCTTAGATTCACACTTCCTCAGCAACTTCCTCTTTCCTAAATCGTAAATCCTCAATGCCTTTCCCACCCCCGCCAGTAACCTCCCTTGAAAGCCAAGTAGCGCTAGCGGTACATCGTCCACCTGCGTCTTGTGATACAGCTCGAGCTTAGTTCCTTCTTCTACAAACCTATAAACGTGAATAAATCCAGAAGAGCAGGTCCTGGGAGCCAAGTTCACGTCTTTGCCCGTGCCAACAACCAAGAAGGGCTCGTTCTGCATTGCGAGGAACGATACAATGGCAACGGAGAAGGCCGCTTCATTATCCTCCAGTTCGATAGCCTGGAGGGACTCCAGACTGAAGGGATTGATGAGACGAATCAAGGAAGCCCATTTTCCTGGTTCAGCGCGGACCAGGCCGAATTCGGCTTCGGGAAGATTAACGATGTCATCATCTATCTCAAACCCTTCTTCGGCCTATTGGGAATTGGCGAGTCGTCAGAGGATGTGAGATTACAGGCAATTTATTAGTTCCAGTTCATTTTGCGGGAAAGCAGCGATACGTCAGTAATAAGAAACCATGTGAGTTACCTTAACCTCGTACGCCTTCCGCTTCGCCTCAGGCGAGAACGTGTTATGTTCGGACTCAATCACAACAAAATTCTTGGACTGTTGGTGAAGCGCGAAATGTCTTGGCGTGTACTTGAGCAATAATGCACTCTGATTGAACACCGTACCGAGCTTCTCGATAATAAAGATCCTGTTAAATGTAGATCGTGTTAGTTAATGCTCAATGAATGAAATGAGTAAGACCCATTGCAAGGGAACGCTCCAGTACTTACCTTAAAGTGTTTCCCGCGATCGCCACAATCCCCTCCGGTACCTGTTCGGAGCTAAACCCGCTTCCATACTCGACCATATCATAGCTCAATGGCGTTAGATACAACCTTGCCTGCACCGTGTAACTTAACCATGGTCTCGTACTCAGCGCCAACACGGCCTTATTTCCAGCTACCTTCACCCTGAATAACTTGACTGCCTTAGACCCAATGAACCTAGTTCTCGTGTCCGATAGCTGCCCCGTCACCTCATCCAAGACGGTGCGCAATAGCACCCCATTCGTCAGCCCGATGTTGAGATATAGCGTGCCATGGAGCTTGTCGGTCCCCGAATCCATCATCTCCACGATACACAGCGAGCTCGGCGAGCCTTGCACAGCTTGCATGGAGAGGGAGTCGAGGCACGAGTCCGGGTCAAGAGACAGAATGCGGACGGTGTCATCATCGCAGCCGACGGCCAGGAACTTGGACCTCTGCCGCCCTTCGGGCACCTCACCTAGCGAAAGTGCCGTGATGTTTGCGCTCATCTCCTTCCTCTCCTGATGTTCGTTTAGCTGGCCAGCATTGTCAAGCTCGAAATAGACCAATTCGCCACCCGTAAGGGCAATGATTACCTGACGATGGTTGGTTGCGGCGTGAATAATGTTCTTACCACCCGGGGTCTTCCACTCGTTGACCCGACGGTCAGCACGAATGTGGCGGATGCCATTGGGATAGACTTGGATGAGGGCGTCGTCGCCGAGCTGTTCAACGGCGAGGGTGGGGCTTGTACCGAGGAAGCCCGTATCGGAGACTTCTTCGACGGTTTCACCGATGGAAAGGACGAGGGTGGCATTAACGAAGGAGACAACAATATATGCGTCGTTGCTATCTAAATCAAACACAATACAAAGCGTCAAAATAGTTTCATAAAGCAGATGAGTTTTAATTGTCATGTCACGTAAAGAAGAAAACAACAGCAGACTACACACCATCAGCTTTCAACTTTGTCGTCCATACCGCACTCGGACTTCCTGGCAGATCAGACACCGCGAGCTCCGTGACCTGCAACCCGTGTTTGAGGACCCTAAAACTACTCCTGCTGCCCTTCCCGCAAAGTGCGTAGATCTGGGGTGTATCATCATCGGTGAGGTTGATAATCTTGGAGTCCATGAACGGTGCAAGGCTTTCCATCTCGTCGACAGGAGCCAGATTCTTTAGTGGTCGCGGTTTGAAGTAGACGAGGGGCAGCTCACCGTCACCATCTTCTTGCATGAAATCCGACGAGTTGTACTCGGGATCGTCCGGGTCGTCGCCTAGGTGTTCGAAGGAATACAGATAACTTTGTGGAGTTGCGAAAAAGGGAAGTGCATATTGTCAAATATAAAAAATTGTAATGAAGCAGTACTGCAACTTTTAGCAGAGCCAGCTTTGAGTGAGCATATATGCACGCCTCATAGGAACAATTGGTGTAATTTTTTTAAAAAAGGTTTCAACACCATTGATTCTGAACCCCTATGCCTACCGCGCCTAAATTTTATTTGCAACAAATTCAATATTCAAAACATACTTACTGATTCCCGAACTCGCTCGCTACAAACAAGAATCCACTCTTCAAGATGCACAACCCCGCCGCAACGGGTAAGGTATCGAAATATTTTATGGTGAGCTCCTTGACCTTACCATTTTCGTGGTCCATAGTGACCTTGTAGATATCGCCTTCTTCACTCTGCAGAAGGAAGAAGAACTGATTCTGCTTGTGGATCTTCATCTTGTGTACGACGCCTGTGGAAATGAGCAGACCGCGCGAGGAGTCCTCAAGAGGTTGAGCGCGGCGGGGAATCGGAACGCGGTGCTCGGCTGCGTCCTGGTGGCGGTAGGAGATGAAATTTTCGGTGCAGACAAAAACTCCAGAAGGACCGTCGGTGCCACCAGGGACTACAGGATTGTCACAAAGCGGAAAAGAGAGAGAGAAACGGTGACTATGGAAAAGGAGAAAAACAAGATTTCTAATGAAAGGAAAACTACAAAGCATTACTCCAAATACCTGGTATGAGTAAATTTGCTCTCGGATCCACTGGATCGCTCCACTTCCTCACCACGTGATTCAACCCCAAATCCAACTCATAATATGTCAGCATCTTTTCCGTGTTCTGGAACCCTTCTCCTGTGGCATCGTTGTCTGCCTCCGAGTAATCCACCTCCAAACACGCGAACACGGGGTTTTCGAACCCGACATCCAGCCCAACGCAAGAATGTACGAGCGTGTGCGACTTGTGGGCCTCAAGTGGCGACGAGATGGTTAGGCGCGCAGAAGAATCACGGTTGAGGATGTAGACGAGCTTCTGCTTCTCAACAGCGCCAATCATGACTGCGCGGCCCTTGGGGTCGGTGGCGAGGTACTGACCCGGAACAATGCGACGAACGCCGGATTTGCCATAGGTCTCCTGGTGGACCTTGTCAAAAGTATTTTTTGTGGGATTGTACTCGAGAATAACGATGCGGCCCGAATCGGAGCCAACGACAACATAATCTGTAGGTGAAGGATGAATTTGGATTGATTTAGATTCAGGACGTGGCTATAGTGGAGCGAAGCCATGACACGGAGCTAGGATCTCGACCTCCTTTATCATCGGCGAGGATCTGAACGAAAGAGCGGACCACGGAAGCCACCAGGAAGAGTTCCGACAGATAAGCCCAAGAGTTTCAGAAATAGAAAGCGAATTGTTGCGATATCGTCAAATAAAGTTTGAAAGCAGAACTGACACGAAAATATCATTTCATCAACTCTGTGGATATATTTGGCGCAATTTCTTCCCGCATCGTTTTGTTGCTTGTTATTTCCCACCATGCACTACAGCCACTAAACATCACCAGTACTATTGCTACTAGTAAATCTGAATGCGTTACCAACCTTTACTCCCTCCGGTCAACCGAAAGGGACTCAAACTCCTGACAATTCCAAATGTCTCGTGTGCAAGGACAAGGTGTACCTTCCCTGTCATAGATTCGGGTCTCAGTAGCTCCAGACGCGTGTGTCGAGCGACAATGATCTCTTGGAGCTTTGTACCGGAAAAGTTGCCAATGATGGCTTGATTAATGGCATTGGACGGATTGAGTGTGAGGTTATATAAGAACATTGTTTCCGAGGTTTGTCGGTTTGAAAGACTGACAAGCAAGGAAATTTGTTATTGTTTACAATTTTCGGACTAAATTCACAGTCACAACGGCAAAGCGATATCGGTTCTGGTCAACTCAACTATAAGTCACAGCGAGTGATTCTCTATACCCAAGCACTCGTTTGTCTACATCCTCGTCTGTCTAAGGCTGACTTGTCCTCTCAAGCTATCATTGGTCCTTCCTCGTCTCCTCTGACCGATAAATACAACATTCCCTCCACACCCTCCCTAAATGCACGCTGGAGCTCAATCCCAAGCTCGGGACGTATTGCTAAGTGCACCCTCCATATTCTACATGTGCAAGGCATGTTCACACAAACTCCCCCCTAAGTGCATGTACGTGATTTACACCTTTACTTTAGGCAATTACAACGACCTCCCCGATGCAACATTTCTGATGAAAATATTATATAAAATTATTGACGATATCGAAATGTATAGAAGATGATGGAGATGACAGTACCGAAGTGGATATAATTAGTACTAAGACAGCATTAACAAGCATAGAGACTGTACGCACATTTTTACTTCAGCAGAAAGATATGCAAACGAAACGCTTGAGAAAAGGATACATTTGATGCGACAAGGCGTTTTCGTATAGTCACGTGACCCCTAAATGCACACCCTCCATAAGTCACGATTATGTCTCTAGGGGCGTGCATTTAGGGGTTGACTGGACTGAAATTTCAAAGTCATCAATAACGGGGTGAGGGCACCAAATAGCACTGTTGGTGTTTTAATTAATTGGATTTTCTTTTAAGGAATAAACAAGATTCAACACTCTAGATGAAGAATTGTCGATGTACCTTTCGCAAAGCCATGGAGGATAGTTTTAGGACGTGGCGAATTCTTTGTCAGATTTGTTAAACCCACGAAATAGGGTTCCCGCTTCGTCAATCGATTTTATCAAGCTAAGTTATCTGGAAACTCGTTTTTATTTATAATTTAATTTCCACGGGGGTTATAATAAATCTGTGACGATGTCATTGTATTTTGCTTCCACTCAAGGTAGTCAGCACCTTTTGGTCCATAAGTTAGATAATGCTTTACGTATATAGCTCCATAATCAAATCGTTGATGTCAAGGACGGCGTCACCCTTGAGATCAACTTTGTTCAGGAATTCGGTCGGGAACTGAACCAGATGGCCTCGGATCGTACTAAGGACCTCGCGAATTTCATTTACCGAGAGATTTTTGTTGCCAACGTGACCAACAGGGACGTCGTATGGATAAAAGGCCTTGTACTCTTCCCAGGTGCTGACTGGTTTTGGGTGTGAGTGAATGAGAGGTATAGAGGTTAGCAAAGCAAATCAAAGAAAATCCAATGCCTTTAAACATGCTCATTCTGCAATAACCTCAATACTTACCACCATCATCCGGCACAGCCCTGAACACATTTCGAAAAGCCTCGGTGTTGCGCTTGGCAGTCCCTGTCCAATGATTCATGAACTCATTGCTCAAGGGATCTTCGACAATACGGTCGGCGTGTGGATCCTTGTGCAAGGAGTACGGGTAGGGTGGAGGACGATTGGCATCCGTTTCGGCCTCGATAGAGGTTGGGGGTATGAGGCCAAGGTGCTCTTTGAAAAGCTGACGGCGGAGGGTGGCAGCGAAATGGGAAGCTTCGTACTGCTCATGCAAGGAAGAAATAACGCTTAGTGGAGAGAAAATATTGGGCAAGCATGAAAGGGCAGCACTGCAAGCGTACATATTCGCCGTTCATTTTGGACGGAATTGTAGTGGCGTCTTCCACAATGACGGCTATCTCAGAGTCGTGGTCGCCGCACTGGGAACGATCGTTCAGATTGGCCGAGCCGCAGATCACGATGCGATCTAAGAATGGTTGACGGATAAATCATGGATGTTGTGAAAGCATTAACTCGTGGCATAAATTAAAAGGGACGACAAGAACCAACACAATAAGAAGTAGCACCTACCATCTACGATCATGACTTTGGTATGAATGTACAATTCCTCAGATATATAATTAGCCCGCTCATCTGGGTTCGCCGGATCCCTTGACATCCTTTCCCCGTGCGAGCCTCTCTCTCCTTCGCCCACATACGTCTCATTTCTCACGTCCCCTCCACCCAGCATGACATCACTCGCAATCGAGTCCCGGGCTACGCCACCTCTCGGTGCTGCAGCATCAAACCTTTCCTGCAACCGGTCTGCTTCCCTCTCCGATGGAATTCGGACCCGTCCCTCAATCTCGCCATGTCTCGACCCTGACGTGCCCCTGACGAAATCGGGTTCGGTATCGTCAGCCCTAATGAGTGTCGCGCTAGCTCCCTGACCCGCGGCACCAAGAACAGACTTTGTGTCGAGATTGAGCCCGGCGGCTTCCGTTAGAGCATCGCTGATGGTGGAGCGGTTAATACGGTCGTAGGAACGAAGTGAATAGAAAGAAATGTATTCCGATGGTTCGATATCGGCTGCGCGAAGCTTCTCAAAGATGGAGTGTTGGCCGCGAGAGATTGAAGCGTACTGCCAATACATGACCAGGCTGTGAAAAAGTTGACGATTATAGGTTAATTTCTTTGATTGGTATGACGGGAAACAAACATTTACCAAGGTTGAAACTTTAATGAACATACCGACAAACGGACGCTTCCTTCGAGGCAATATCACCAGCAAATGCTGGAGCCAAGGGCATGACGACAATGACACGGAACTTTTCACGATTTTCCTTGGCGCGGATGATGCGATCAACAAGAGCAGCACCGATCTGGTTCTTGATTTCATAGTTAGAAGCACTCGTGGTCGAGGTAACTAAGGAGGCAAAGAAATACAGTGGTAAATTGTCGATGTAAATTGTTAGATTAATTGACGAAAAGTGTGTTTAATGATGTGAACAAACCAAAGGCTTACTGAAGAACTGATTCTCAATGTAGATAAAGTGCTGGGCACTTCGGATGCTTTCAATGTAAGCATTTTGGATCGAGTGCTAGTTTTCGACAGCGCAAAAAGATCGATACACCACATTAAGAAATTATCCTCTAAAGTTTCATAATCTCCCCTTCCTCAACTTCTCTCAAGCCAGGTTGAACCTACCTCAGTAACAATATCATGGCTCCATTGCGCTGAGCTCCTGAGCACCTGCACACGAGAGGTTCCCTTGTGAGTGCCAAGGTTATGCTGATGCTTGACGCGACGGGAACTGTCGGCCTCTCGAGCATACGATTGCGTGAAGCCACCAAGCGGGGGTTCGAGGAAGGTGACTTCGGGGCGGTCCTCGGACTTTTCCTTCTTGATGAAATTCCAGCGCTCGCAGAAGTGCTTGGCAATGTCGAGAACCGGTTGACCGAGCTAAAAATAATAATAAAATTTTTGATGAATGAGGTTAGAAAGGGTCAAATACGAGGAAGGGAGAAAATAATAATAATATAAATACTTACAATTCCGACAGAGATGTCATGCCAGGGCATGCGGGCAATTGATCGTTTATCGGCCAATTCGAGGTTCCAATTTTCGACTGTAAACATTAAATATTTTAGAAATTTGGCGTCGGACATCAATTTCATGCTCCATGGCAGTGCTTCCATTGCATACCTTCAGCAAAATCTTTGTATCGCGCATTGTTGTAGTCTTGGCCAGGCCAGATCTCGTTACTCGTGGAAGAGGGGTGGTAATCGGCGAGCTGATGATCATGGGTATCCCAGCGGCTATAATTAATATGAAAAGAGGAAGAAGAGCACATTGGTCTCCTTTTTCTAGACACCGCATCCTGAAAACATTTCGGATTGGAACATGGTCAGCATACCCGAAGCAAAGATCAAGACCACCGATGAAAGCAATCCGGGTGTCAACTACGCAGATTTTCTGGTGGTTGGAAAGTACCGTAAATAAGATAAATCAACTCGATGTTGCCAAATCATATTAAATCGAATCAAACGGTCAAATTAAAATCAAATAGAAATTACTTCGTGATGCTAATTCGGTTTGCATGGCCGAGGATCGCGCGATATATGGAGATGCAAATGTGAACCGTTTTTTCTTTGTTCAAATGCTTTGAAGCAATGTATGCGAATATCAAACCCTTACCGCCCAGAAGAAGGTACCACCGAGAGAATGATCAGGATGCCTTTGCACTAGTATAGTATATATAGAAATCTATTCAGTCTACAAGCACCCTTCGGCGAGAATCGTGATCCAGCTTACTCCAGATTTGCGCTCATCTATCTCCTTGTTTGTTCAGATTGATGGAAACAAAGAAAATCGACCAAACAGCGCTTACCAACAATGTTGTGACCTTGCAAGGCTTGCTCCGAATGCTTGCTGTTCAGGGATAGTGCCTCCGGTACCTCTTCATACACGACGATATAAACCTTGACGCCTTCGGCGGCTTTGCGTTTGAGGAGAGTATCAAGACGATACTCTGGGTATTTTGAAGGAGGACGGCGGAGGTACTGAGGGAATCAAAGCGATTGGGCAAAGAGTATTTAGTTGTAATCAACATTAAGTAGATCCGCTTTCTTGGTTTCTCTCGGCAACTTTTCAAAACGAGCAAATGAGCATCAACTCACAAGTTCGGGGCTCAGCCACCAATCCTCGATGTAGATATGATACTTGGCGCTTTCGATGGCTTCAGAAACAGCCCAAAAGTAGTCTTTTCCGTCGATATACCACTTCACTTCGGTGTCCAGACGGACAGGAGCGAAGGATTGATAACGGTGCTTCTTAGCGTTGATAGCGGCCTCACGCTCCTCCTCATCCTCATAGCCGAGGTGCGCCTCGGCGAACTCCTCCACCTTGAAAGCAGCCTCATGTAAGTTGGCGTTGATCGCGTTGGTGGCTTTCTGAAGGAACGACATGAATCTTTTTTCTTTTTGAACAAACGTCCAAAGAACAGGAAACGGAGTTCAGGGGTGGTTTATATAGCCTTTTCCCAGGTGTGGGAAGAGGATTGGAGCTTTGCTCCGAGGTCCCAGTGTATGCAGTCACAGTTCCCCGCTCGGACAGTGGCTTAGCTTGCACACCCCGTTTCTTTCCCATATCCATCTAAATGTAGGTCAATTGCCTAATATGTTGTAATATCTGACACAGAGGAATCGCAATCCTTCGGTTCCTTCCACTCTAGCATTGTTGTCCATGGCATCTTTGTGTTGAAGTATTGGGTGAGACAAGTAAACATTTGGACGAGATTGGATCAACCCGTTTTCGTGACCGTTCTCACATCGACCATCAGCTTTGCACACAAGCGCACGGAACGAATATTCCGTGGGGCAACTCTCCAGATCCCGTTATCGTTGAAGTTGGAAACAGTTATCGTTTGTGCCAGGATGTATTGCGCCGTGTATCCAAGTAAAATGATGTTTGATCAGAACCGTGGGAGTTATGCGCCGTCACCAATTTTATGAACAGATCTCACCCAATCTAGGCTCACGTCAATAAGGCTAAGCCCTGCAATGTTACGCACACGAAACAGATCAGATATCAGACCGAGCGCAAATGTGCAAATGTTATGGGAGAAAATCTTGAAAATATCTATCCCTGTTTAGTCTTTTACTTGGACCGATGAGCCATTTGCTATTTGCCCCAAACTATTTTGATATGTGCACTTTTGCCTATTCTCAGTATACCCTTCGACATTTCCGGCCCGAGTACGTTAGCAGTTGGCTGACTCATTCGTACTTTATGGAATTGATGCGCCCAACGTTAAGAAGGGTTAGATCGGTCAAACTAAAAGGCCGTTATTGATCAAGTAATGCTGTCTATCTAATGTAGTCGACAATAATTGAGTGTGAGGAGATGGGGGCATGGGTGCGATGCTTAAGAAAGTGATACAGGACGTTAGTCGTCTTCAGCCTGAAAAACCGTGCGCTTATTGTTACAAACCGATACCGTGAATGGCGAGGGTTGTTTCAATAAACGTATAGCTATTCCGATTAAAAAAAGAAGAAAAAGGTCGTTTTACATTCCTTCCCTAACTTACCAAAAATGGCTTAACGCCAACCAAGATTGTAATTCCTATATAGCAAAGCCTGGATTATTTGGGATTATCCGCTGCAGAGTGAGAAATACCATATATAACCCCCGGGGGGGTTCTATTTGGGGGTAGCCCGAGACACTGATAAAGAGGGGAAATATGATATGCGAGATAAATTTATTTGGGGGGGGGCTTGTATACCTGCTACCTTATATTTGTTCCAGACCCCCGTATCTATACCTCGAAACTTCCGTTCAGGTCACTACTTTATTCTTTTCGGTCTGTGGTCACGTTTCACTCGAAATCTCGCTCTTCGCTTTCCTTCATTTCTTGATATAAATTTCCAGATCAGGTATACGCGATCCGATTTTGATTTTGTGATGGCGCGCCACTACACTTTGTACAATACATCTCACTCACCGGGTGGGGTCAATATTCTTGTTTCATGTCTGGATTATTACTCTTGAACAGTGTTATATCAATGATGCACAGGCTGGATATTAATGAAGCAATATATAATTATATATATATATATATATATAATATATATTATATATCAAGTCTAATTAATTAATTACCAAGCCGCGTATACTCTCCAGTCGCGTGCTCCATGCAAGCTGCATTCCGCGCAAGACGCAAGCCTTGCGGCCTTGCGGAAGCTACGGATGTGCAAGCCACAGCCACGCAAGCCACATTCTATGTTTTAAGTTCGGTGGCTTTAGCAAGATTAAAAAAAGGTGTTAATTTATGGATAAGTTCCATATTTTTCTCATTTTTTTTTTTTTTTTAAAAAAAAAGTGGTTCATTTCAATTAGTATAGAAGTAACATTCTATTATCGTAGTACCAATAACCTTTTTTTCTTTTTTTTTTTCTTTCTTTTTCCTAAGATTTAGGCTTATAAGATTTCCAATGGCAAACCGAGAAAGGGGTAGAGTGACCGCTTTGATAAATTTTCTAGCCATCGACTTGACAACTGCCAACTTTCTCAGCTGGACTTTTTACATTAAATGTCCCAGTCGAACCCGATTTTGTTCTGGGGCGGCTTCTCGCTGCTCATATCCTCTATAACTGGGCCTGGCCTTATTACAAGTACTTATTGCCCTTTGCCTTGAAGGGGTCATACCGTGAAGCTTTCGAGTTCCATCTCACCACCTACCTTCTGTTCTTGTCTTCCAGTCTCGACCGTGTTTCAACAAGCAGGATGGGTGTTGTATGTTACCTCACTTGCCGGCGGCGAATATACCTTTCCTTTGGACGTTGTTCACGCTACCATTCCTATCCTAACACCATGTTGTCTACTCATAGTCCCATCTTCGTCTTTGTGATCGTTGGATTCTTGAGCGGGTCGGCGGCCTTGTTTGTGTGTGAGGCTATGTCAGCCGTGGAAGGAAACGACAGATTTCAGGTATTTTCTCCCTGAGCTGGGTGTTTGAACATGACTTCGGCCGGGTATCTCTTAAACTTTGTCGCATGTATTTTATTTTATTTTTTTCCTTAACATTGACTCTCCATGGCTTTTTGCATTTCGATTTCGCACCACAGGCAAAAGTGGAATTCACTACTCTAGCCGAGCTCTTTCTCGGTAACCGCTACCACATTGCCCTGCAAATTATCCTCTATTTATCTTTGCAGTCGCTCAACATCGCGTCCATGATAATATCTTCACAGGTAACTAAGCAGGTGTTAACATTTGTGCTTTAGGTCATCGTTTCTCTTTGTTGTCACCATGGTCACGGGGTTCTTTGACTTACCCAATTCGCATTCTAACATTGTTCATGACTCGTTTGTTCGGCAGAGCATGGACTCCCTGATAATCACGCTTTTTGGCGCAACGTGTGGTATAGGTATGTTAAATTCTGCGACAGTAAGCTCATTTGGCTACTAGTTTGTGCAATTCTTATTATCAATTGCTTTTTTTTTTTTTTTTTGTTTTTTTTTTTTTAACCCTGTAACGCATATACATTACAACCAAATAATAATAAGCCATATATCCACCCGGCCCGATATGCGTACACGCTCAGAGTAGCACGGGATCGCCTTTTGTGGATTACTACATGTTTGTGACCGGCGGATTGCTTGTCACTTTTGTGCTGGTGTTTCCTCTAGGCCTGTTAAATCTAGCGGAGAATATCAAGGTTCAAATTGGTACGTGGAGCAAGGGAAGGGTGATGCCAGGTGGTCCAAGGAATCTGAGTGGGGATCACCGGGGAGAGTATAGTCAGATGGCAGAGGTAAGGGTTGTACTCGGAGGGAAAGGGGAAGGGTAACGTGAAATACCCTTTCGGCGAAAAAAAAGGAAAAAAAAAAAAAAAAGATAAATTGGACGAGATAATACCGACTGAGTGGAAGCGAATGAATAATAGGCTAAAAAGCAGGGGGGCATTTACGCCATGGTATTGCAATTCAGGCACGGGTTTGAGCATTTTAGACTACACGCTTGACTGACATTCTTCTCAATTTATACCTATTAAAGCTTCGTTGATTGCTCTGATATTTATACTCTTGGTCTGGATGGTGACCTTCTGTAAGCACGGTCTCACTCTATCCAACGTACCCGCATTTGGCTCAGACCTGTCCCAAGTACTTGGCGTCGTACTGTTTAATTATGCGTTCATCACCACCATGCCTTCGTTTGTGAATTCTCTGGTGAGTGATGAGTGAACCGGTTATTTAAATAGGATGAGACTATTGGAGCTATGGACGCTCCGTGGAAAGGAGTGTAGATGGAAGTGAAGCACGCAGATCTTGCAAAAGAACAAATGTTATGATTTCAAGCATTAATATCTCCCTCCGTCCGACTAGAACCCACAAGTGAACATACGCGCAGTTGTATGGTGGTCCATCGGGGTGTCAACATTCATGTATATTGCGCTCGGTCTTTTTGGTAAGTATTGCGATGAAAATATTTATTTTTTTCCCGTTTTTTAAAGAATAAAAACTTAATAAATCTTGAGAGAATTTTATTCTCATAGATTCTGAACAGGCCCACATCAGTCTGCTTTCTGAAGGTTACGTACTTATTAAAATGTAACCGTCTTTCAATGGTTTTTTCTGTAGGTGCCTTCGCATACCAGATTAGTTCGAGCTCGAATCTGATTGCAGGTAGATGATACTTCCCAGTTGAAACTAGTTTCAGGGATTTCTGTGTCGCTTAACTCTTTTCTTTTCTTTTTTATCTAACAAACCACAGTAATTCAATTTGATTCCCAGAATTCAATCGTAACCATCGTCTCAACGTACATGTTCCCTTTTGCGGTACTGATCACTAGTATTCCTGTTTACACAATCGTGATAAGGGCTAATTTGATCAGAGGACAAGTTTGTCGGAGAAGTGAGTTGGGGAAAAAATCACTATTTGTTGCCCTGTTGGGAAAACAAAAACAAAAACAAAGAAATATTGACATAATTGCTACTTACCGCCACAGGTTGGGCCATCTTTTGGTCGTCGTTTTTGCCGTGGTTGATCGTCATCCCATTCCAAACAGGCTGGTGGCTGAACATAATAATCAACTACCTGAGTCTCATCTTCACATCGAGCTCCAACTTTATTGTTCCCTTTCTTCTCTTTTTCGCCTCCAAAAAGTACATTGCGAGAGCATTAGCCGTCGAAAATGGCCCGAGTGACGAGTACAATCTTGTCCTTATTGAATCTAACATCTCCGGCCGTACCCTCAACAGTGTTCATATGGGCTCGGCTCTCCCGTCGCCTCGCGACCCCCGCTCTCCACGGAGCCGCGCCGGCTCTATTTTTGACCCACCTATAACACCCATTATCACCGTCATACCGCCAGAGTTCACCGATGACGATCCCTGGGATTCTCGATCGAATGTTGTCATCCCATCGTCGCCCACATCGCGCGTCAGTTTTTCAATGTTACCCACTATTGTCGAGCCGGTTCAAAATCAAAGGGACCCGTCCATCAGCGAAAGGGGATCTTCAAAGACTCTCCGCCCGCACGGGCTCAAAATCATTATACCTGAACTTCTCGCCCCTCCACTTACGGCAGGCTCATCATCTCCTAGACGATCAGAAAACTCGGCAAGCTCATCACCGAAAGCTGGTTTCTCACCGATACGCAATCCGTCTATTAATTCACGCCCGACCAATAGTTCCAAATCTGCCCACGACGAAGCTTCTAACGGACTCGCTATCCCAACCCTTCTCGCTCCACAAACCTCGCCTCCCACCACCACTGCTACAACCGATCACTCACCATCGCAGTCCCCATCGCAATCCCCACGTTTCTCTCTTAACATTTCAGTCCCTTCCTTCCATTCGCGCAAGTCTTCTACAGACTCACACAACACTCCCAGCATCCTCGTCTCAATGATGACGGATGATCGAGCCTCCTATCTGGCCGGAGACCACGTGTCTGACCATCTGTCGCCACCGCAGTCGAACAGAAACCTCGCGGACACGCCCAATACCCCAGAGGAAGTAAGGCTATTCCACGCGTTTCCTCCCACCAAGTGGTTCAATCCCTTGTGGTTCGGATGGGTCGCGACGGGGTTGATGGTCGCTGCGGTTGTCGTTGTACTGGTATATGATTTTGTCATGTTGGGGTTGCAGGGGCTGCAAGAATCCGGGTCGCCTTGATAGATGGGAAAGATGCGACTGGTACAAGATTACTGGAAAAAGTAGGTGGCAAGTGCTTAACAACCATACGTATGTAATTAATTACAATAGACTAGAGTGTTTTTTGTTGTTGTTGTTGTTGTTTTTGTCTTGCTTTATAGCACGTGTGAAAAGCGCTAATTTGCTGGTCAAATATTTGAAAAATACGTATTTCTTATTCGTGGCATGTTTACTAGAAATCTCGACAGACATTTCTACTGTATTTTTTTATTTTTGAGAACTCGAATCCCCCTAACTTGCAAGAACAGTACTATGAATACCGCGAACTACTCTAGAATTACACTAGAACAGTATTGCAAAAGGACAGAACACCACAAACACGAACTCTAGTCCCAGACTACTGAAAATATTTTCGATATCTTGAAGCTCTGCAGGCATTGCATAGAGTTATTGAACCGAGATTTATTTATAGAGGTGCTACACAATAAGTTATTCCATTACTAGTAAAGAAATAATTTATTTCAGTAAGTTGTACTAATTGTTTATCAACTGTACAGTCAAGTACCAAAATTAATGCGACCAAAATTCGCCGTGCTATCTTTTTTATCTATAACGTTATGGTGGCTAAGATATAGTAAATACCTGACTGTATGTATACACACGGCTTTTATGGCAGGTATTTTTAAGTTTTTCGTCACAAGATCATTGGATGAAATCCTACCTAAACGAATTGTTTTTCTAGAGACCCTGAAAATACACTGGACCGTTTTTTGACCTGTTTTTGTTGAAGCTGCAAGTTCACCGGCTCTTAGGCTGTATATATTCTTTCTAGTTGATTAAAGTCAGTAGTTGCATCACGGCCTATTTATTATCAAAAAAAAAAAAAAAAAAAAAAAAAAAAAAAACCTGCTCTTCGGCTGTATATATTCTAATCTTCAATCTTTCCCACCACCAAATTATACAGCCCCCTGATAAAATTCGGTTGTTTTTAGGAAACAATCTTTCAAAATGCCAAGTCGTCTCGATTTATCGAACAATTGAAGTTCATCGCTCCTACACATACACTCACAGCCGAGTTTTATTTGCTTCACCGTTGGACACTTTTTTAGCGTGAGGGTACTTTGTTAGAGCTATTACCTCTTTCAAGTGCTCAAGAGTACTTTCGAGGGCCCGAGGAGTACTTCGTTAGAGCTTTTTACCTCTTTCGAGTGCTCAAGCCGTTGCGACGCTAGCACGAGGGTACTTCGTTAGAGCTATTACCTCTTTCGAGTGCTCAAGTGACGGTGATGGCACTCTGTGTGCAGCTATTACCTGCCAAGTATCACTTACTTCACAGTTGCGAATCGCTTTTTCTTACATTATTTGTTAAAATATTGAGCACACTTCTACTAATGACATCATGACAACTATTTATCTAAGGGTTATTTATCGAAGGAGTATTTACCGAAGAGCAGTATGAAGAAATTTTGGATTGAATTGACCAACGACATGAAAAAAGCATGCCTTCATTATGCCTTCTGTTTGTCTAAACTCATTCATTTCTAAAGAAGCGACATTACCAATCTAAGGGTAAGTGTACCCAAAGTGGCCAACAAATAGCCACCTGCTACTCCCCAACTATTATCTACCACTCACGCTATATCCTAACATGAAAACCAGAAGAAGAAGGAAGAAAGCTTGAAGAAGAAGGAAAAAAGAAAAGCTAAAAAGCATGCAAACAAGGAGAATATTGGTATATAGTTCGTTATAAAAAATTTATTCGCCAAATTGGAAGTGGCAATGACTGACGCCTTCATCAACGCAAGATTCTCTGTAATTATGTAACCCTGCACACGCACACATGCTCATTGTTTGAAGCAAATCATATTTCATCAAACTTGGGGCATTATTTCATCTTGACGTTTATCTATGGCGTGCGGGAAGTAGCTTGATGCAATTTCACAAACAGCAAATGTCATAGATGATGGTGTCAAATCATCTGCAAAGAAAGCTGCGGTCCACGCTCTGAAAAAAAATTCAATATTACTGTCTCTGAGAGATATGTACTTAATTACATGATTCAATTTGGGAAATGATTAACAGGACAAGAAAAAAAAAATGATGCAGCTAAATAATACTATTTATCTTTGAAATTAATAAATAAATACCATCTTTCAGTTGTATCATTTATGTTCTGTTGTAATTGTATTCCAGCTGTATATTTAAAGTGCCCGCCGACCCTTACCAACCCGGCACTACAAGGTATCATTTTGTAAGTTTTTAAGGTGCATTCCAGGCACCATTTTGTAAGTTTTTAAGGTGCATTCCAGGCACCATTTTGTAAGTTTTTAAGGTGCATTCCAGGCACCATTTTGTAAGTTTTTAAGGTGCATTCCAGGCACCATTTTGTAAGTTTTTAAGGTGCATTCCAGGCACCATTTTGTAAGTTTTTAAGGTGCATTCCAGGCACCATTTTGTAAGTTTTTAAGGTGCATTCCAGGCACCATTTTGTAAG
>RBNK01000033.1:0-57232 GCA_003990785.1 Endogone sp. FLAS-F59071 | reverse complement strand
CCCCCCCCCGCCGTGGCCACCATGACCAGTATCCACTCCCACAAAAAGAATCGCTCCCATGACTCAAGCGTCATTCCACTCAACATGACTGCTATCTCGGCTCCCGCCGTCACCGAAGACATCTTTCCTTATAACAACACCACGCGCTCTCCCATGGACGTTACTGCTCCCATGGACGTTACTGCCCGTCCCAATGAATCCACCGTCTATATCTTTCGCAATGCTACCAGTGAGTCGGAGCACATTCGCCACGCCGGATCCGTCATCTCCGCTTTCGCGGTCGACGACACCATTCAGTTCCGCCTTGCGCTCGTCATGTTCTTTACAGTTTTCTCCATGCTTATATTCACGGTGGTACCTGTCGTCGTAAAATTCTCCTTTATTACGCCATGGTTCGGGGGAGACACACTCTACAGGCTATTCGATCCGCTCTTCACGCTGCCGCTCAACTGGTTCGTGCTCGCACAGGCCGAGGTTATAGTATACGGAGGGAACCCCAGGTTCTGTGAGTATCACTTTGGGGGGAGTAGTAATGAGGCGTGGTATCTTGTTTTGATTTGTTTGTTCACAGATCGGCCCAGTACCTCATATTCCTCTCCAAATCATATATAGGGGGTAATCTCTCCGAGCGGACGGTCTGCAGCCTTATTTTCTTTATCGGGGCTGCCATCTACGTTCAAGGCCACGGGATCCATCTCTCGGCCGCCATGTTCAAGGTACCGTGTCGCAGCTGTATTGTGAATTTGCAAACCTTGCATTTGTGATCCGCTCTCCTGCTCTTTCGTCCACCCCGCCGGAGGAACCCTCCGTCGTACTTACCGCCCTCTTCGCCTCTTTACTCACCCAGCATCCCATCGAGCTCTTCAATGAAGCCAACCCTGACCTCGTTGCCGCCAATCCGGTCTTCACATCCATCTATCTCAACATGGAAGATTTATGGGAACACAAAATTGGCCACTACATGTACGCATTTGGCGGTGCGTGGATGACCTGGTCTGTCTGCTTCGCTTATCGGACGCAAGTGCACCCACGCATTGAGGGCATGGGGACGCTGGCGCTGTGGATCACGGGGATTTTCGTATACGGTCTGCTGCTCGCTGGCGTAGCAATTGAGTTTCCGTATGGGCTGTACGTTGGGCTGGTGTATGTCTGCGTATTTGGGACGGCACTGGGGATCGCATTAGTCAGGAGGGGTATATTTTGGAGCAGAGGCAGGGCAATGGTGTTGCAGTTTTATTTCATTTCATGTTTTGTAGCGTTAATTGTGATTGTGATATGGATCGCAAGATTCGGATTCCAGAACAGGAAGGAAGCAATCGGGAATGGGATTTGAAGAAGGAGTTTTTTTTTTTTTTTTTTTTTCCACTATGTCATCTTTAGTAAGGATAAAACCAAGTTCTTACTTGGCGCGATGGCTGTGCCAGCACCCAAGTTCTTACTTGGGCGCGGTGGCTGTGCCAGCACCTCCCTATTCTCGATTATCTTTTCCCCCACTACAACCCATCAGCTTCATGTCACCCTAATATTCCTCATTTCCCACATCTAATCACCTGCATACCATCACATTCACACAATGTACATAAATCAAGAACGGGATAGGATTGAGTCAATAAAACAAGGGAAATTAACAGGAAAAAAAAAAAATATTTGCATAAACTTTTTTTTTTTTTTAAAAAAAAAAAAAAAAAAAAAAAAAAAACAAACAAAAAAAAAAAAAAAAAAAAAAAAAAAAAAAAAAAAAAAAAAAATATAAAAAAAATTTTTTTTTTTTTTAAAAAAAAAAAAAAAAAAAAAGGTGCTCCATCTCATGCAGTTGAAAAAAGTCTTATGTGATGAGGAGGTTTAACAGAGCGAACAGGTACGAAGGTACGAGAGATTAAAGAAGAAGAAAAAAGGAACAAGACTGCCACTTCTATATAATAAGTTCATTCTCCCTGCTCACTCCCTCGTTTACTACAGTCGTTTCATCCACACCTGTCCGACGCAAGACCCCATCTTCTCGGGTAAGCGTTTGAGCGCTCACCGGTCCTTGCGCGTCCGCATCAGGCCAGCAATGATCACGCCGCCTATAGCCGTGATACCGGCGACGATGGCCATACCAATTACACCCTCTGTAAACAAATATAGAGAGAGCCAGAGGGGTTAATATTAAGTTGATGCTTGGCTAATTCAAACGATCTACATCATTCGATGGATCGAATTCTCCACCCTACCCTCAGCCGCACACGAATTAATTATATATATAAGAGCAAAAAAAAAAACCCACCCCTCGATACTTTGTCCTCGATGAGCCTGCGCAGCGCTTGTGCCTGGGAGTTCTTGGGCTCGATTGAGAGCAACTGATCGTTAAACTTGCGTGCCTCGGCATACTTGCTAAGCTTGTAATTAGCCAGAGCAAGGTAGTAGAGACACTCGCGGCGACGCTCGGGGGATTCGGTGTAGATTTCTGCATGAGAGTTAGGGAGTGAGTAGCGAAAATTGGCATGGGTTATGATTTCGGGATTTCACTGCTTTGTCTGCGCCTCAACTCTTCTCTCCAATAATATCTTATCCTGCCCAACTCACCTGCCAGCAGCCTCACGCCGGTCTCGTTGTCGTCGCTGTGTCTCGACCTGATCAGCCCCCAGGCATAGTTGAATTTCGTCTGAGTAGTTGCGTACTCGCCCTCGCGCACATACTGTTTCTTGAGGATCTCGAGATGCTGGTCGGACATGGGGGACTGGGCGTCATCGAAGAAGGGCAGGCTGTCAGTGGCCATGGTTTGTATGGAAGTGGTTTGTGTGGTTTGATTCAAAGGAAGAAGGGGCCAAGACTCGGATTGTAAGGTATTTTTCTTGGGAATGTGACGTCATGGGATTTTTTTAATAGTCAGGTCAAATATCATATGGGAGACAATTTTACCGGTTTTAAAAGTCATACTATATATATCAGTATATGAAGGCATTCATTTTTTTATATAATTACGACAGAATTCGTGCTCCCAATAAGGAAGTGATCCACACCAAGCGTATATGGGGCGTGCTGCAACAAAACCAGACAAAGTGAACATTCGACACATTCGACGTTAGAAGTTTCTTTGAATTTTCACTTTTTAACCTCAATTTGACAAGATCACGGCTTTTTGCAATCAACTCTTTGAAGCTTGGTGTCGCAAGTGGTAACCCCTACCTACGTCGAGTGTTCACTTTGTCTGGTTTTGTTGCAGCACGCCCCATATAGTAAGGTTGGCACTGAGAATGTTTATGGGCAGAGAATGCTAGAAATGCTCTTTGAAAGAAGTGCTTGTCGCCGCAAAGTTCCACTGGACATACGCGCCGAAGATTACGGCCTAGAAGTAGATATTTTATCGGAAAACGTCCATAGACCTGCGCTTCGAGTTTGTAATATAAATGCTGCATACTACCCACTTGGCCTTCTCGCAGCAAGAGATAACTGGGCCTCTTCAGAATGCGAGGCAAGACTGCGACTTATAAGGCAACTCTCGGCTGATGGCTTGTACAGCGACGCGGTCGGTGCGCGGCCAGGGTTGTGTTACATACACGCGAGAGATCGGAGTTGAAAAATACAAGTTCTTTTTGGTAACATGTATATTAAATAGCTAGGGCCATGAGGAGAAGGAGGTAGCATCTACCTCCTCACAACCTGTATATACTCATTCACTCCCCTTGACATGGGCGCATCCGACTTCGCATCTACTATTCTAGTAGACCGACTTCTGCACGCTCTGGCCTCATTGGGGCGGGTAATATAAACCCATCGCTAATCGTGATGCTCATTAATACAATGTACACAATATGAAAAAATACGGAGAACTAATGCAAGGTGTACAATGCGTGATTGCGTAAGAGGTCGTAGACATGTTCATAATGGTGAGAGCATGGAGATGTTTTATGTAAGGTTGTTGTTGGTTTCTGTTTCTCACTCACTATTGGTTATATGCACCAGGCGATTTTGTTGTTGTTATTGTTGTTTCCATATATTGGTGATTGAGAGCTTGAAATACTGGAAAATGATCAAAAATATATATATTTTTAGAATAATATGTGAGCATACATCACGGCTGTAGCAATGCATCATTGAACTCCCTTTTCCCTTGCTCTATCGCACCACTCATCCCAACTCGAATACTTGAATGGTTAATTGCAAAATGCAGGGGCAATCTTGAATATGACAGACAATAACATTGGATGACGTCATGGAACGGTTTTTTTTCTGGAAGCGAGAAGAGAAAAGCTGTCAACACAACTCTCTCTTGGCACATGTACAATGTCTTCCGGAAGCAAAAGTATACAAACTTATTCGCTTTCTCCAGCTCTGAGTACTTCTGCCGTCCTCACAAGCCTGTTTTTCTTCATCCTAGTCTACGTCGGTCATCTCTCGCCAAGAACCGAAAGGCGTGACTTGGAGGAACTGGTGAGCCGCAGTGAATTTTTACGCACCACGGCAACCTTTCTAATCTCGAGTATTAACGAGTACTAACTGGCCAATGCTCTCTTCATCGCCATCCTAGTTTGAAAAATTCGGCCGCGTCAACTCCGTCGAGCTGAAGCACGGAGGCTTCGCATTTGTTGAATTCGAGGTACAGCCGCCATGGCCTGTACTCTAAAAGCAGTTTTAACAGTACTTTTGAAAAGAAACTGCAACATCGTCCTTTAAACCAGCCCTATGACCGAATTACCCCTCTCAACCTCTCCCACTTCCCTTCAGGACCCCCGCGACGCAGACGACGCCGTCAAGCAGCTCAACAACTACATGCTAGACGGACAGCGTATTTCGGTTGAGTGGTCGCGCCGCTCGGGCGGACCTGGGAGCGATTGCTTCTTGTGCGGTCAGACGGGTCATTGGGCCCGCGAATGCCCGGACGCCAGAGAGAAGGGTATGGATGTCAAGTCCGGAAGATGCTTCAAGTGCGGGGAGCTTGGACATCTGGCAAGATATTGCAGGTGCGCTATAGAATTAGAATATAGAATATGCAGAGGACCTATGGTAATGAGGGAAGATGGGTTGTGTGTGTATCGACGATGTTGAATAGCGTGGTGATTTTTTTTTTTTTTTTTTTTTGTTCAGTCTATTGATACTCCAATTCATCTCCCGCTATGCACCCGTAATTTTCTTTCCCAATAGAGGAAGTGGTGGTGGCGGTAACGGCGGCCCCAGCTACCGTGAAGATTACGGACGCCGCGGCCCCCCAGGTCCTCCCCCACGCGGTTATGGTTCGCGTCGCTCCCCTCCGCCTTACGGCCATGGTCGTGACCGCGATCCTTATTACGATAACGGCTATCCACCGCGTGGACGATCGCGCTCTCCAGCTTACGGCAGCGGCTACGGAGGCAGTTACGGTGGCGGCCGCGGCAGGTCTCGGTCCCCCTACTACGGAAGCGGAGGCGGCGGTGGCCGTGGTGGGCGCAGTCCTAGCCCGTATGTTGGCGGCGGCGGGTACAGAGGTGCTGGTGGGCCACCGCTGCCGGGGCCCGACAGCCGTAGGAGCCTGAGTCCCTATGGGTGAGTTTGTCGCGAAGAGAGTCTTTGGAATCTGGATTATGGATGGATGGAGGACGAGGAGAGCTGGCTTTTGCGCCGAACTTGTCGTGATTTCGGCTGGATTTGCTTGTTTATTTGGCTTTGTCTCTTGTCTTTTTCCTTTTTTTCTTTCTTTTTTCTTGTTTTGTTTGCGCTCGTGCTCGTTGCCCTCTCCTCTGTCCCGGTCGTCCTCGTGCGCTCCAGGATCAGATCCGGCACGCGGTTTTCTATTCTTTGTTTCCGGAATCCTGACCTATTGACAAAACATTCTGGATCTTAAATCATATCGACACATCCAACACACAAAATTAAACTACCAGGCGCGGGCCTCCGCCACCCAGACGGATCTAGAACGAATGTACGCAACGAAGCAGAAGCGGACCCGGAGGCAGACTGGATTGGTTCGGTTCGGACGCGAGATGAGCAAGGAAGGGGAAAGCCGAATCAACCAACGGATTGCTGGAGAGCCGGAGTCGCGAAAGCGGAGTCGCAACCATGAGATTGGAATGGACGGATGCAGGAGACGACGAAAAGCGGGAACAGGATGGGCAGGCTCAAGGATCAAGGAATGGCAATTGGATGGATGGATGGATTCCTTTTCTGGCTTGCGAGCGTATTTGTTGGATGCGGAGTGCGTGGAGGTATTATATATTTTTCTGTGTTACATTTGCTATCCTCAAGGGCAGATTGATTAGACAGTTTTTTACACGTACTGGAATGCTCTCCATGAGCTCGAATGAGTTGATACCTTTTTGCCTATTCATCTGTGTCGTTGGGATGCATCTTTATCATAAAGCAAAAAAATATAATAGGGTGTGGTGTATAAGGGGTTAAGAATTATTAAAATATAAGAGGATCCCAGTTTGAGATACCGAATTTCTGGTGCTTAACAATTTTAAGCATGTAAAGAGGCTAAAAACGAGGCGATACTTGCATTTGCTTGAGACGATTAAAATATGGTGATAACGGTGCTCCAAGTTCAAGACCAACACTGACGTGAAGGGCTAACCACTACTTTGTATCTGAGAAGTGCCAAAGAAAGAAAAGGTAGTTTTTTTCTTTTTTTTTTTTTTCTTCATTTCGTATGGTGCAATGAGAGAGGAATTTTTTTTTTTCTTTTTTGCAAATATTTCAGTATTTTTCAATCCCGAACTGCACGAGTCGCTGCCACAAACCATTTCATTTAATTTTGTTTTTCCATCCAAAAAAAAAAAAAAAAAAAAAAAAAAAAAAAAAAAAAAAAATAAAAAATAAAAAAAAAAATCTAATAATAGCGACGCGATGTATTTACAAGGTAGAAATATTCGATGTTTTCATCAAGTAATATTCTCGATCGCCCGATCAATCGCATCTTTCTCCCTAGTCGCCAAATGCTCCCAAGAAGCGTCACCAACACCTCATCTCCACCCGCCCCTTCTAAATCGCCTCCTCTTTCTCTTTCCGTTTTGTCTCCCTTTCATTTCTCTCCATCAGCCGCCTACACTCCACACATCCTTCCTCTCTCTCCCCTTCCTGGACCTCCACATCTACCTCCACCATCACACTGACCTCTTCAGGCGTCCATACCTTAACATCCGCGCCTCCTCTGGCCCGCCGCTCCATTTCCTTGTCTAGTTCGCATTCGATGCACGGCTCCCCTGTTGATACTTCGTGCTTCGTGGAGCTATCGTCATCATGGTCCTGATTTCCACCATCTTGTCCCTCGGCGACGTCAATGTCGATATCCATGTCACCGCGGCCAAACGCCGGCATCTCCGCCTCGGCCTCCAAAGCAAACCGCTCGGCGGCTATGAGGAACTCGGCAAAAGTTTGGCGATAGTGAATAAGAAGCTCCCATTCGACCTAGAGTTTTGAAAGAAATGGTTTAAGAAGTCTGGAGAGGCAGAACAGCACCGCAACGACATCAGAAACACCTACTTCCTGGGTTGTCGTCAATCTGACCTTTTTTCCTCCCGTTTCCCTTTTCCTTTCATGATTGTGCTGATGCAAGTGTGTTTCTCTCCTAAGTAAGTGCCTCATGTGCTCATCAAACTTGCGCGCTGCATGCATCATCTTCCTCAGATGTGTTCTATCATCTGTTGCTCCTTTTTCATTCTTTTCACCTTTCATATAGAGCCCATCATTCTCTAGCACGTTGGCGAGCGTGGCATCTGACGCTGAGTAACCGCCGTTAATTTTGAACTGGCGCTCAATGGCCGAGAAGTGGTGCTTAAGGATGCGCGCAATTTGTTCTGCCAAGATCGTACCAAAATAGGACATGGTGATGACACCGATAAAAACGTAGCCAATGAAGATGGACCTAGGGAGGGGACGGATGAGATGATGGATGGATGGAAGTTGCAGACGGGATGGCAGTTTATGATAGGAGGAACTTGCCTGCCGGAGATAGACAAGGGGGTAACGTCGCCATAGCCAATCGTCGCAAATGCGACAAAGCAAAAGTACAGAGCTTCAAAGTAATTCCATCCTACGTGTGGGCAAAAATAGTGTATGAAAGCTATAACTTACCGGTTAAAAGTTCGGGATGAGCATGTGCACATACATACCTTCACTGAACATGAAAATTAGTGCTCCAAGAGTCCTAAGCAATATTAATCACCGTAAGCAGCCGTCATATTATTGGACCCGTAAAAGAGAATTTGACCACGTTTTCTCCATGTTTTTATAAATGAATAAAGGAAAATAAATATATGCACCAAAACAGCCCAAACGCAAGAGTTGCAAAAGTCGTCTTTCTCCGATACTCAAGCGCCTCCTCACGTCTCGCGACCTTTTGATCCTCAAGTAGCTCTTGCTCGGGCGTGAGCGAGGGACTCCGGTCGGATAAGGGCGGAGTGTCACCACCCGCGTTCCCATTTAGGCATTCAGGGCAGTGCTTGTGACAATGGTCGTGTGGGTGGTGGAGATGTAGGTGGAAACTGAACGGAAAACAATAGGCGGTTTTTTTTTTTTTTTTTGCTTAGTAAGAAAGAGCAACTGGGGGAAAAGTAAAATAAAATATAAAAAGACCGTTAGGTACTCAGGAATAAGTGCTCACCGATGATGCCTTGGGTCGTCACGGTGCAGCATGTGGTGTTCGTACCGCCTCCGCTTGCGCTTCCTGTGCTGGCGCCTCAATCGCTCGACCTGGCTGATGTAGGTGGATTCAATATCCTCCAAAATGACGGTGCGGATGCCGTTGATGGCGAAACCTGGATGAAGTAAACAGAGCTAATATGAGTGATAGCTCATAAAGATCTAGCGACTGGCCCAAGAGGAAAATACGGTGAAAGAACCTAAAATAGTAATCCCGATCAGCGCCCAAAAGAAGAGGACGATCCTGCCGGCGATGGTTTTAGGTGCAAGGTCGCCGAAGCCTGAAGATCGTAATAGGTAAAGGGCGGGAGTTGAGGTCAGATTATGCTGGTCAGATTATGCCGGTCAGATTATGCCAGAAGTTATCGGTATGCCATTATTGTCTTAAGCGATTATGGAATACTACCTATGGTAGTTAAAGTCACTACGGCAAAATAACTATAAAGTAATAAAAGATGGATAAACATATCAAACAGGTAGGTCAGAGTGTAAGTTGACAGAACTAATACAAAAAAAAAAAAAAAAAAAAAAAAAAAAGATAACCCACAATCCGTCCGAGTATTTCCAGCTCTCGGCTAGCGAGAAAAAGAGCGCGCCGAAGGCGAGCCATGTACACAACACAATGACTTCAAGCACCAACGCGCGCTGCTTTTGCGTCGAGTAGTTTGCTGGAGAGAGAGAAATGAAATTTGTTACTCGGCGGCGCTGAGAATATAAAACCGAGGGAAACTAATCGATAATAATAATAAATACCACTGCACTTTATATAGGGAGTGTTAATACAATCAAAAGTCAACAGCATCGTGGCAGTCAAGCAAAAGACAGAAGACGCCAAAATGGTCCAATATCCCTCTCCGTAGTAAGAATTTGCTGTGAGGTGGTGCTGGACGGAGAAGACTACGAGGATCACGATGACGATGGTATCTGACCTCAAACATGGTGAGTTTTTTTTTTAAAAAAAAAAATAAAAAAAAAATAAAAATAAAAAAAAAAAAAAAAGAGAAAAAAAAAAAGAAAAAAAAAAAAAGAATGTTAGTTTTGGTGTGATTTTCTTGAACTCAATGACAGGAAATTTCAACTGAAGAGCTGCGGAGATAAGCGCGACCCGCGTCGCCCACCTCGCCTGCCAGTTGACGAAGCGGAAGACGAGGGCGATGTTGACGGTCACAGCAAAGACGAGTGTAATCACCAAGAGAGTAACATGGCCTACAGACATTGGATTGAATAAATCACCGAAGAAAGCAACTGCGAGACGCCTCTTTTCACGAACATACCTGACGACTCCTCCATCCCTATGTCCTTCTCCTCTCCCCCCACGACGAGCCACGGCCCCGTCAGCGCCGGGATATTTAGTATGATGGAGAAGGGGACCAACACACCGGCGACGAGAGGCACGATACGGTGGAGGCGGAGGCGGCGCTCCATAACGGCGCTATCGTCGGACGAGGCGGTAGCAATGGTGGGGTCGTGTCGTAGGGTGAACCCGGCATTTGCCGGGTCGTCGTCGTCGTTCTGTGACATATAAATTGGGTATATCTGGAGAAAAAGGTTGCCGTGGGCGTTTGGCGCAGAGTTGCCCATTAAATTAAAAAAATTTACAGGAAAAATCCAAATATGTTACAAGGTCATGTGATTGACTCACAATGGAAAAAGGAAATAGAACGAATTACAGTCAACACTCTGTAACTCTGTAAATGCACCACCTCAAGAGTCTTATCAGGTCTGTGTGGTTGAATGCAAGCATCGGTTCTAGCTTCAAATACAGTTGGCAATGTTGAAGTTTATAGTGTTTTAAGGCAATCACGCACGCACACAGTGGTGAACGAGCCAGTCCAAATAAAAAGGGCAAAGAGCTTAAGCTCGTCCCCGCGTGGGTGGGGGCAGTACCTGACTGTATATTTCTTTACTTAACACATTAATAAGTATCATTAAATGAACTATTTAGCCTTGGTTGGTAAAACTATACCGTCCAGATATATTGTGCAAGCTACAGGACAAATTACGCAAAATCTGACTATCCATGTCGCAAGCTACAAAAAAAAAAAAAAAAAAAAAAAAAAAAAAAAAAAAAAAAAAAAAAAAAAAAAAAAAAAAAAAAAAAAAAAAAAAAAAAAAAAAAAAAAAAAAAAAAAAAGGTGTTCAAATTATATAATTATTTCTAAGATACTGAAAAATGTAGGAGATGAGAGAGAGATACAATAGCTTAAGTGGATTATGCGAGAAGCGTTGTGAACCCTGATTGCGGCTGTTGCGGCTGTTGCGACTGTTGCGAGTAAAAAAACAGCCTATGGGTTGCGTCTTGGTAAGAGACTAACAAACGTATGAATTTTACAATTTCGATTTTTGGGATTAGATCATGTTTTTTTCGATGGCTCAGTAAACCCGACCCAAACAAACTCCGCCTGAGCAGCTAGCCCGACTCGCAGATTCAGGGGCGGCCGTGTGTGCGTCTTGGATTTAAGCAAGTATCCAATTATACTACACGTGGCAGGATTACCTTTGTGGTAAAAAAGTATTGGTTACAGGATCGAATAAATCGAATTGAGTCATTCGGAAGGAGGATTCGAAAGAATGGAATAAAGTGACTCTTGAAGTAGATCATAGTCTTTAGATTATTTGGTGACTTGATACGAAATTATTAAATGCGGATCCTATATTGTGAGTGGGATGTTTGATGTGTGTACATGACTTTCTCTGACCCGGGGACAATTGTCGAAATCGTTGTGTCGACCTGAATAATCATTGTTGGGTGTCGTGCACCCAACATGCCTAATATAATCAACGCGCTCAACATAACCCAACGTGCCCAATATGGCCAATATGCCCAACATATCCAACACACCCAGACATTCAAAACCTAACATGATAACATTGATATTATGTTACCTTGAACATGAAGAATATGATTATGTAGAAGGTGAAGGTGCCAGCAATCTCCAATAAGATATATGCTAGTAAAAAAGAAGAAGTGTATATCATTGTACTAAATTATAAAATCCTACAGGTTTGCCTGCTCATATAAAAGTTTATTAATAGTGTGAATATAGCCTGTTGAAATTTATAGGCACTCATCTTGCTTATTTGCATACATGGCTTAGATATTACGCATCAGAACAGTATAATAGATAAAAAAAGGTCGAGGCGCAGTAATTTTTGGTACCTTGAACTGCGGCACAGAATTGGAAGTCCGATTTGGCTGACTTAAAGAAACATCAATCTTTAGTTAACAGAAAACAGGCATAATTTGGCTGTTACAATCATGTCCACTAATACACACGACACAGCGGAAAACAACGTGAAAGCTCCCTTACTTGGGGTTCAAAGTCGTCAGTATGACAACTATCAGGCGACAGAGGGGCAAAGTGACAGCAGTGCCGCCGCGAGCGGAGAGGGCGCGCAGCCGGGCCAGGAGACGCCGAAACCGGCGGAAGAGACAAAGAGCATTTGGATCATTGTGATTGGGTGGGTACCTCTTGACACGAACAAACAGACAGCTTTTAGATAGTAGAGATAGCCACTGGGTCAAAGCATGATCATTCAGGGCAGGGCAGAGGGGAGAAGGGAGAAGGGAGAAGGGAGAACTGCCTGACACAACCTCGCTCTTTCTCCCATTCCCATGCTAAAATGTACCATGCAGTCTATGTACGGGTATCTTTCTTTCAGCGTTAGACAGCTCCATCGTCGCGATTATCTACGCTAAGATCGGCAGCGATTTTCACGCGTCGAATGAAGTGTCGTGGGTGATCACAAGCTACCTTCTTAGCTACACTGCGTTGCAACCTCTGTGTAAGCATATTTTTAAGAGTACTTCATTGTATTGTACTAGGGAGCCTAAGTGGGGATATATCAACTAATTACTGCAAAACATGGAGACCTACTGTTGCTGCCTGCTAACCACCCACCCACCCACTCACTCATAAATATCCAGACGGTCGCCTTTCTGATATTTTCGGTCGCCAGTCCGTCCTCCTGTTCGCTACTTTTATGTTCTTCATCGGCTCTGCCGCATGTGGTGCGGCTTCTAATATTTGGTGGTTGGTCGCGGCAAGAGCCATCGCTGGCATTGGTGGAGGTATGTCCAGTGATGTTATGAAGTTCTCCTTTAAGTTTTGTGCATGCTTAAATTCCATTTAATATTGTAGGTGGCTTGAACACAATGGCTGCCATTATCATGAGTGACCTTGTTTCGTTGCGGGAACGGGGTAAATTTCAAGTTTTTTTTATTTTTTTTTTTTTTGTAATTTTTTTTTTTTTTTTTTTTTTTCACTTTCTCTTTTCCGGTTTCTGAGGCTTTTTACTCAGTTCCAAAAGTAAAAACCAATGTTTGACACGATAGTATTATACTTCTCTCTACCCAATATATGACTAGACCGCCACTATAATCGGCGCCCCCGTCGGCGGCTGGATTAGCGACAGCTCCTCCTGGCGCTACTGCTTCTACATTAACCTTCCCATCCTCCTTGCCTGCTTCATCATCACATATACTCAAATAACAAACTACAACATCAAGCCCGACAGTGGGGAAAACTCCTTCATCTCCAAGCTGACACGCATCGATTACTTTGGAAGCGGATCGCTCATCCTTGGTGTGGTTGGGTTACTTCTGGGATCAGCGTGGGGCGGGAACACGTTACCGTGGAGCTCACCCATCGTGATCTCATGCTTGGTGGGCGGCTCTTTATTGCTGATCGTATTCGTGTTTATTGAGGCGAACATTGCCAAGGAACCAATCATGCCTTGGCGTGTATTGAAATCACAAACCCCTTTTGCGGTCTCGATGGCCAATTTCTTCGGAAGTATGAATTCTACACCGATTATTTTTTTTGCGCCATTGTATTTTCAGGTATTGTTGTGCTATCTCGTCGAAATTTATTACATGAAAGCACACGAGCGCATGAGAAACTTCAAAACATCTTATTATTCCCTCCTCAATTCAATTCTTAGGCCATCCAAGGGACTACGGCCTCCAAAGCAGGCGTCAACCTTATTCCTAAAGTCATCGGTGCATCAGTTGGGTCTCTGTCTTCGGGCCTATATATGTCTCGCAGTGGCAATTATCAAAGTCTGACGCGGTTTGCTTTCTTCCTCACCATTTTGGGCTCCGCCGGTCTCAAGCTATGGGGTCTAGAGTATGATCGGTTCTGGTTGTATGCGGTACCCCTTGTGCTTGATGGCTTTGGATTCGGTACCGGTCTGACAACGACATTGATTGCTTTGTTGGCGAGTGTTGAACAGAAAGGTTTTTTTTTTTTTTTTTTAGTTTTAGTTTTTGGTGAAACACGAGCAGATAGATAGTCGTCGTGATTTATCAGGCGCCTGTTTTTACGCAACGCAACAATGAAATCCGCCTGACAGAAAAATAATTCCTCTTGCAGACATTGCCGTTGCCGCTTCAATGTCATACCTGTTCCGAGCGACAGGAAGCGTATTAGGTGTGTCAATCTGCTCGGCCATTTTCCAGGCTCTTTTGAAGTCCGAACTGATTGCCAATATCCATGGTCCAGATGCAAATGAGGTAGGTTAAACAATTCAATCGCCGAGTCTTGACTTATATATAACCCTTTATCGTTATCCTACATGCCTATTGAGCACCACTCCGATTTTAAGATCATCGACACTGTCCGAAAATCGGTATCCTCGATCCGTAACATCCCAAAGGAATACCAGAATATTGTCATCGCGGCCTATTTACAAGCAATCCAGGGAGCTTTCTCGATTACTATCGTATTTGCAGTGCTCGCTTTTATTTCTAGTCTCTTTATCCAGAAATTGAAATTGAATACGACCATTAGGCGTTGATTAGTTGTAATATTGTTGAGTGTTTTCGTAAAGCATAACACTATTCTGACAATGATATTATATTCAGCCAAAGATGTTGGTGGCAACCTTTTTTCGAATATTATAATAGCTATTGGGAAATGTTTATAAACACAATAAATAGGAGTCAATTTTGACATTCATATTGCCTTAAAATATTCATGGAAATTAAACTATTTTTTTCTCTACAACGAACGAGGCAACAAAACCCGCTCAAAATAATCATCTATGCTCAAGAAGTTGAGTAAATCCGTCGCATACGCGATATAACCATCTGGCCTCACCACTACAATTGTCCCCTTATGCACATCAACGCCGTATACTTGATGGCACTGCGCATTATTCAGCTTGTCGACAAAGAGTGGATACGACGTGATTGCTGCGTATGACGGATGAGCGACCACACTCGTCTGGTTGGACGTTGTAACGGCGAGCACGACGAACAACAATCTGGATTGTTCGTCATTAGCGGTGTACTTGTGAAGGAACGACTCGGGAAATTCGAGATGCTTATAGAAGGCCTCAACCGTCTCAGCATTGACCGCGAGGTCACCCGCAAACACAGCGACCTTGAACCTGCATACGGCGTCCTTATCGCTCCAGGCGTCAAAAAGGCGGACCTTCTTGCCGTCCGCGATGCGGATCATCTTGGAGTCTGGTGCCCTGTGACCGGACAGGACAATCGTCGGAGCGTCCGTAACTGCCTTGGATGTTCCCTCGTCGTTGAGGATGTTGACTGGGTAACTGATGCCGAAGCCAGTGTTAAATAATTGATGCTTGCTTATGGCGTGCAAAAAGTCTTTTTCTGTGTCAGTGTTGGGGTGGTTCCGCGGTACGCCGGACTGTGCGAGCTCGGCGACCTCCTTGTCAATATTTATGACTTCTTGAGCGACCGGTCTCCGCTCTTGCTCGTATGTATCAAGGATGGATCTGGGTGCAAGCTTCTGCTCGGCCATGTGGATTTTCCATACCAGGTTGAACACATCGCCCAAGCCTGTGTTAAGCCCCTGACCGAGCGTTGGGCTGTGCGAGTGACTGAATGGCCAGACGGAATCATCAAGTGAGTTTAACTTATTACCAAGTAGAGCAACCGACTCAATTTGAAAACAAAAATAATAAAGGCCAACCATGAGTCCCCGCAAAGGAATATGTGGTTGCTGCTGTGCTGCATGTGTTCAACCACTCGTTGGCCAACCACATAAACCGTCCACCAGAGTACCCCCAAAAACTCGATACGAAATGGTAAAAACGCCCGCTTCGCTTCTTTGAGGATTTCTTCTAGCTGAATTTTGTTCCTATTATAAGGATCACGTTGATCTGGCTGAAAATGTACAAATATGCGAGTCAGGCCGTTTTCCCTGGGTGTTAGAGAGACGCACCCGGAGTCGCTTTGCAAAATACTGAATTCAAGCAGAGAGAGGTGGCAGGGCATGTTAGAATATATGCCAAGTTCATTCTTCAACCGGCATCCAAAAAATTGCAAATAAAGTCTCACCAAATTTCCTTGGTCGTCGGGAAATTCGTCTTGATTTTCGCATCCAACACGCCTGAATGCAGCTCCGTCGTCTCGCCCTGAAACGCGAACTCCAGCTTCTTTCTGATATCGCTGTGCGCGCCGTCGCAACCGAGCAGATACTTGCACTGTACTATCTCGGACTCGCCAGTGCTCATATTTTGTAGGGTTGCAATTACGGGGTGCGAGTTGGATGCCTCGTCCTGTATTTCAAAGGATGATACTGTCACTGGTCGCTCGACATTGACGTCGTTCTGGGCGATGAAGTTTTGGAGGATGGATTCGGTGATGTGTTGGCCAACGCAACAAACGTATCTGAAACGGCGTATGCTACATATGAGTTACTTTGATCGAGGCTAGAGCGGCTAGGTCCAGAAAAATATCAGACATACTTGTGATACGTTGATTCCGAGTCAGGCACAAAGGGAATATACGCTTTCTGAACACCATGCTTGTAATTTATGACTTTGGTTGGTTTTGCTCCCGACGCCAGCAAGTCTTGCGCAAACCCAAACTGTTCCAGAATTTCAAGCGTCCGTCCATGGACCCAGTCGCCACGTCCCCAGTGATTGGGTTCGAATTCGATATCTACGAGTCATTATACCCAGTCAAGCCAAGCTAATCCAAATGAATTACATCAAAACAACCTGCCTTTCATTCGAAAGAGATGGATACTGACCGACAATCCTGACACTGTAATCCAACTTGAGGAAATTTGCGGCTGCGAATAGGCCGACCGGTCCGGCACCGACGATGAGCACATCAATCTGAGTGACGGTCATGATTGTATGGGTTGCTTTATGGCTTTACGATTGCTTTAATGAATAGAGCGGAGAAGCTCCGGGCTCTGTGCTTTTTTATTCATATTGTTGGCATAGATGCAACTCACGTACCCATCGTCGGGGCTTCAATAAGACTGCAGAGCAAGGTGGTGGTGTGATGTTCCTCACGCGAATGTCTTTTAATCACGATTAGGAGAGTGCGGGACACGAGAGCAACACGCCACTCCAAATCCCCGTTTGTCGGCGAGTGGGACGATGCACGATGCTTGGGACTGAATCCAAAAATAACTTCATTTTGATATCGGATCTTCATGAATGTATAGTGACTCATAATATACTTTCTCTTTTTGAACAGGAACTTGACTCTCGCTTTAATTATTGATGAGCAAAGCAAAAACATCAAAATCTCGTGAACTTGACTTAGCTTATTGAAATATTACCTTGGCTCTTGTCACTTATGTGACAGAGTCCGAGAGTGAGAGAGTGGTAGATGCCATTCAGTTAAAGTTTTACCTATTGACTTATTTTTACGATAACGCAGCAGTCAATACGAACGGAACGAAAAAGGCATAGAGTACTTTATTATTTGTCAAAACGTGAGATTTATGCAATGCAGTATCACCCATTTCTCTCTAAACTATGCAAATTACTACAAGCGTTTGCTGAGTATTGACGGAATTGAGAGTTGGTAAACACCAGGAAAATACTGATTCTTTGGAACAAAATAATCAAAAATGCACCTTACTTGTGCGTATCCTCCTTACGTCGGCTGGGATGGGTGGTGTTATACGCCGATATAGGGTTTGTGCACAACTTCCATGCTCGCCATGAAAGAAATTGTCGCGGGATTTTGGTAAGGTTTGAGAGTTGCTCTTGCCGGGGTTTTCCTTCTTGCCGAGTCTGCCCGTGTCGGTGCCGTTGATCTTATCTAGGGGGATTTCGGAAGTGAGCTCGTCAGGTTCGGAAGAGGTCTTGCCAGGTTGCTTCCGATCCCTCGGGCATTGGTTTCCTGGAACATCAACCCTAGCACAAAGATAACAAGCATGAGAATCGTGATGAACCTCATTGTTTGATTTGAAGGGATTGTGGGTCGAGTTTTCGGTGTCTGTGTTTTTATGAAAATGTTGTCTGTTGCAGTCGCAGGAGTCGTGATACAGTCAATTTCTGATATAATTTTGAAGGATGAACATGCAGATGATGGATGAGCCAAGAATAACGGATGAGTCAAGAAAGGTGTGGGTAAAGAAATACGCCACTTCCATTAAACAAAAAAATAAAATAAAAAAAAAAAATAAGAAAAAATAAAAAAAAATCGATGTCTTCAAAAATAATAACCTATTTAATTAAGAAAGTTAGTGTGATTTTTTAAATAAATAAATAAATAAAAAAAGGTTTATAAATATTTACAACTACCAGATACTGGTAAAAATATATGATAACATAGCACCAGTGCTATAAAGTACATAGGACAAAAAAAAAAAAAAAAAAAAAAAAAAAAAAAAAAAAAAAAAAAAAAAACAAAATAAAAAAAAAAAAAAAAAAAAAAAAAAAAAAAAAAAAAAAAAAAAACCCTTCCCTTCATAACTAAAGACAAACACATGATGAATACTATGACAGTATGAACCAAAAAAAAGGGGGGGAGGGAGAAGCAAAAACCATCTTCTTTTCTTTAATTTTATCCTCCCTGCTACCACTACCAAATCCTGCTCATCCGTGACCCACCAATGACCCACGCCGTCCCAATGACTACCCCAATTGTCCACCGTTTATTTTCCCCACCATTTCTCCTCCCTACCGCGTTCGTTATCTCCATGTTCTCCGTCGGCAATTTAGGCGCGTATATAGTGACCCCCCCGCTGAGTGCAGTCCGGTACCCGAGGCTTTCGAGCACGCGGAGTACGGCTGGCCCGATCCCGTCGTTCTCAGTTCCTATGGCTGTCATTGTGGCGTGGTTAGCCTTGGAGACCTCATTCTCTAGTGTGATACCATCGTCGACGATCCACCTCATGAGGAAGTCAGGCGTGTCGGTGAAGGCACGGTAGTCAAAGTGAGTGATGGTTGAGCCGATGCGATATTTTATAATCGAGGTTTCAAGCAGAAAGCGGTTCGGAGTCGTGACGCGTGCCGAGTCAGCAGGGCTACTCGATGCAAAGATATCAGGGATGAAAGCCATTGCGCCTGGGGTGGTAGCGAGGCGGTAGAGGCGCGAGGCGGTACGGGACTGGGAGGATCTGAGGAACTCGTCCAGGAAGGAACGGAGCGTGAGAAAGACGGTGCCTGGGCCGTATGAGAATAGGTCAAGGCGGGCGGTGTATACTGAGAGACGGGTACCCAAGGTCTTGTCAACGATGTGACGGTCGAAGCCAGATTCGATGAAGCCCTGGAAGACATAGCGTTCGTTTGCCGCCATGTCCTTGTTGGATGAGGCGGGGGTCAGGGGGCAGGGGGTAAGAATGTTACGCTCAAAATAGTCGCGCCAAAGAGAGATAAAACCGAAACCGTGCATGAGCTCGTGTAGAACGAGAAACTCAAAGTCAATCTGGCCCGGCTGGATGGGTGGGTCATTAGCGAACCAGAAGTTGATTTTAGAATTGAATTGGGCTGTAATATCGTAAGTATCGTAGTTGAGAGTGATTGTGGTGAAGTTGAGCTGTTTGACCAGTGCTTGGGGACTTGTAAAATTAAGCGCGCCAAAAAAGTAATAGCAGAAGTTAGACTCGCGTGATCGGGGAATGTAAGCAGGACGGAAAATAAGGCAGTACTCACTATGCGCGTGCGACAGAATCCTCGTCTAATAACAAGAATGACCGACTGGGTGCTGCCGCTCCAAGAACAGAGCATGCTGCAACTTTGCAAAGTCTGAATTAGTTGAAATCAAAGAGGTTTAAATCATTGTTAGATTGTAAAAAATGAGAGGCCTACTCTAAATTTCCTAGCCCCCCTTAAAGAGTTATAAAAACGCAGGAATAAAAGCACACTCAAACAGTCCCCCGCCCCACCCACAAATCCTTCGAAACACTCACGGATAGAAGGTCGCGTTCACCTTCACAGGCGCCGACAGCCATATAGCTCTCCCGATCCTGGCTGCGACACTGTCGAACGCCTTACGGACCTTGGAACATGTCAGGTCGTCAGTTTCGATGCATTTCAGGTCTGTGAGAATCGAAGATATACCAACATCGGAGGCAGAAAGACCCTGGCCGGTGAACCGGTGCGACGGCGGCTCAGGGGACGTGCAATTGTGGTGGGGGGTTAGAATGTGTGGGTTCATTGGGTCCAAATGCAAGACACACATGGGGCGCCTGTGGGGGATCGCCGGGCGGCGACCAGCTGTCATGGTGCGGCCACCCGGCAAGGAGATAGCCAGGGTCGGTGGGGTGAACAAGAAGAGCAGGAAGAGGAGAAAAAGGACGCGGAGAGGTGAGGGGATTTGGGTAGCGCAGGAGGGTGGGGTGAATGGGGTTGGTGGGGTTCGACGGAAAGAGGAGACCGGCGAAAGATTCGTGTGTGTCGTCATTATGGCAGGAATTATAAGAAAGAGGCTGAGGTGGGAAGTTGAAGGAATGTGTGGAGGCTGGTTATAGCAAAAAGGAGAGGCCTAAAAGAAGCACTCAAAACCTTTGCATGGGCACCGTTTCGAATAGAATATCACAGTAAGGCCATTTGCAAGAAAAGGGACTCGTATATTCTCTCTCGGACGAGAATAGGTAAGGATCAAAAAGTAACGGAACAAACAAGGAAAGGAGGCTACTTTTATTGATTGATTGATTGATTTTTTTTTTGTAATTAATTATATAGATTTTCCAGAATTAACTTCAATTCCATCGTGTGACGTAATCCCGCTCGCAACGCCATTGGCTCTTAACCATTAAGGTACTCAAAACCGCACATCCGCACATCCGCACATCCACTCCCACGAGCCCAAAAACTTCAGCATCCTTACACCGTCGTCAAACCCTATCCTTGTTTCCAATTTTTACATACTCAATTGAATCATCCTTCTTGAAGCACGGGCCGCCAAGTCCATTTGTTTTGTACGCAGTATATAATTTTTGGAGTGTCAGTCGGAGCACAAGATTCCAACCGAGACAAACTGGCTGCCCCCGTGATGGCTCAAATGTCATTTGTTGACTCTCGCAAAGCAGAATTGGCGGTTAAACCCATCTCGTGCACGTTCCATTTTTAGAACGGATATCATCCCGAGTACAAGCCGTGATGATGATATTTATTGCAATACCTCTTCACGGAAAAAGTTTTACCAAAGACATTTTTTCAGCCAACAATCGCGACCCGATTGGCTCTCAAAGCAAATATATAATTATATATATACATAAAATATGAATATAATTAAATTTTTGCTGGCATGCCACGTTGAATAAATCGCATCCACTTATAACTTTTTTACTTGGCAGAACTTTTTACTTGGCAGAGCACACCGCCTGTATTAGTGATTTATGCTTACAATTAGAAAAAGGCTCCGATTCGTTTGAGGAAAATGCGAAACTAGTCAAAAATAAAGTCATTAAAAGACCTAGTATTGCTATTGGCCAGAGGCCATTGCTACCACTTGCAGAGAAAATTTTCAATTTGTAGCTACTATCAGGTGCTTGACGAGAAGAAAGAAGAGAGAGAGAGAGAGAGAGAGAGAGAGAGAGAGAGAGAGAGAGCCATCTCTACCAGAACGCCAAACGATACATTTCATGGTCGTGCATTTTACTAGCTTTTTCTTGAGGATTTAGAGGATATAATAGACGAGACAGATCTACCAATGATGGTGCCAAAAGGTATCATTACAAGGTTTAATAGCCACTAATGTGACTTTTCCTCTAATCTGTCACATGATACGTCCACGGAGAACACGAGTATCTTATTCTGGTCCTTACTACGCTGAGCCATAAGCTAACGAATCCTACAATTCCGGTAACCTTTTAATCTATGCATTCTGAACCTATCATCCTCCGCGGAAGGTCACCTGCTTCGTTCGAGACCATTATAAGAGTATCACTTCGGTTTTATCTGGTACAAGAAGGAGAAGGAGAAGAAGAAAAAAAAAAAAAAAAAAAAAAAAAAAAAAAAAAAAAAAAAAAAAAAAAAAAAAAAAAAAAAAGGTATTATTGAAATACCTATGTCGGGGTATTTTGTCATATACGCTACTGTGGTGCATTAAATTTAAACCACCCCGAATCCAATGATAACCTCTTCCTCTTGCCGATTTCCAACGTGGGTACCTACTTCCACTACAATCCGACTGTTGCACACCCCATTTTATTGGCCAACACGCAAATGGAATAATTATAAATCGAGAAATTAATTAAGTGGAGTACAAGCGCAAAAAGAAATAAAAAGTCTATACACGTCGCATATCTCCGCATTTTCATTCGCTCAAACTTTTCCTTTGCTAGATCAAGCTAACGCTTCCATTGTCTAGGAGCTGCCGCACGTCGCTGTAGCGCAGGATATAAATATTGTCTTTAAGCATTTCGAGCGGCTCGCCGGTGCTGTAGCAAATGGAGAGAGGCCAGGTACGTGAAGGTTGTGTGATGATGAAGAAAAAAAAAAAAAGGTTGTATCAAATGTTGGACGTATGTTAGGCATAGTAAACGAGGATGGGAAAGTAGCGAATAGTTCCCAGAGAGAAGAATTATACTACTTCTGGATTTCCTAAAAAATGAAGAAAAAAGCATGATAAATCGTACCTATCCGACTCGAGCTGAAAATCGCCAATATCCTTGTTTACACGGCAAAACACGGCGTGCTCGAGGTCTGGCGAGGGGACTAGAATGATAAGTATTGACAGAGATCAATACATGTTCCCAATCCGCTCACAGACCAAAAGTTCCCCACCCATCTGAAACATCACCCATGCTCAAACCACCGACGCGCTCGTCCTGTTTCTGCTGAGCCTGCGGCAGCGTGTAGAGGAAGGACGAGAATTGGTGCTTCTCGACCAGCCTGTGGTACCTGCGATGAGCACAACTTTGATTGAGCTCTCAACAGCCTGGCCCCAAAGCCTCCAGATTCCTTCTCAAAACACAAGAGAACACTCACTGCTCCGCGTACAAGGTCTCATCATACGATAGCCTGCCGCGGTATCTGTCGCTTCGCAGGATATGCAGCGTGTGACGCTCAATCTAGGTGTAATGGGTGATCCGATGAGGCGGCTGTCATGCCGTAATTTAAAAAATATATGCACTATTGATCCCTCCTCACCTTACTTAACCGTGTCCGCAGGTAGCTCCGTATCAGAAACTTGACGCGTTCCATCTCCATCTGGTAGAGCATGCACATGAACTTGCTATCAACGGACGCGAAGAGGTCCTTCTGGACGAGAGCAGCCTACAGAGTATTCACAAATCCACAAATCTCGTTCAATACAAATCCCGTGTTAAATTTCTATAAGCATGATGAAAGATTTTTCCCAACACCGACCTTCTCCTCTAGCAACTGCATCAGGTGGTCAATGATGTCCTTCTTATACTCTAAGATCTCAGGGGCATTCCGCTCATTTATCCAGTGCTGCATCAGGTCAGTGTCTTTGTCCTCCGGGAGGGCATGAAACGACATGCTATCGTTCTGCGTTATTTTTCGGTGGTCAATGATGCTGTCCTTATACTCTAAGCTCTCAGGGGTATTCCGGTCATGCATCCAGTTCAGATCAGAGTCATTGTCCTCTGGGGGGTTTTGAGAAGACATGCTATCGTTCTGCGTTATTTTTTCCTTGTGGGTCTTCAAAGACGTGTAGGACCACAGTTTTTACAAGCCAATCTCGACGCGTATGACGTCATCGATTTGTTGATATATATAAAGAACGCGTCGCTAATAATTATTTATTATTCTTTTAGTGCAATGTCGTCGATAGAGGATAACGAACTGCCAAAGACAATTATAAACAGGATCGTGAGGCAGTCGGTAGGTCGACATTATCTCGTTGAGATCTCTGAAACTGCAACAAGCTTATCTTCCTTGACTCTCTGCTTGTAAGCTTCCCGACAGTACCGCTGTCCAAAAGGACGCTAAGACGGCACTGATCAAGGCCTCCACCGTATTCATCAACTACATTACTGCCGCGTACGTATTAGTACTAATACGTTCATGCAACCTGCAGCGACGGTTAACACATGATATACATTTAGTCTTCTACTCTGGTCACAATCTAACAAGGAACGTTCGTCACACAGAGCTAATGACATCGCCAAGTCCTCCGGTCACAAGACCATCACTGCCCAGGAGGTCTTCAAGGCCCTAGAAGTACTCGAGTTTGAGGAGCTCATTCCGAAGCTGGCTGAGAATTATGAAGGTAATTTCGTTTGTGCAAATCCGCCAAAAGCAAACCCCAATCCGAGACTTAAACAAAACCTAACCAATTATACCACCTATTCTTCCACTGTCAGCCTATCTAAAACTTCAGGACGATAAAAAATTGCGCAAAAAGACGGACCGCGGTGTCGGCGTCGCCAGCAGCGGCGGCGGGGACGACGGCGCCGGGGCTGATCCGCATGATTCAGCATCAGGTTCCGGGGCGGGCGAGGGCAGCGGCTCAGGCGGTGGCTCAGGCGGGCGCAAGCGGCGGCCGCCCGTAGTCAAATCAACGTCGGCGGCCAAGGCAATTAAGGCAGCGAGGAACGCGACTCCATCTAGGCGAGAAGATGGAGACATGGAGATGGGAGACCGTGAGGAGGAAGAGGAGGAGGATCAGCTGGACGGGTCTGGGGACGAGGAGGTGCTGAGTAGCGAGGAGAGAGACATATCGGAGGAGGAGGAAGAGGAAGAGGAGGAGCAGGAGCAGGAGCAGGAGCAGGAGCAGGAGCAGGAGCAAGAGGAAGAGGAGGAAGAGGAGGAAGAAGACGAGGAGAGGAATGAGAGGGGGAAGGGAAGACGTGTTGAAGGAGGGACTGTGCAGTTAGATGATCAGATTGAGGATGGGATCAGGAGTGAGGAGGAGGTAGAGGAAGTGGCGAGCGAGTCGGAGGAGGATTAAGGATTTAGGTGACAGAAGTAGCTTTGACAGAAAGATACTTGGAAATATTGCTGTGCAAGTTATTCCCATGGGTCCAACGAGATTGGACCTGGGTATGTAAAGTGTACATTTATCCAGTATTGCTTTTTCGTGTTCAAGTGTCACTATGTATCTGATTTCCACCTTTGTTTACCGATAGAAATGGCAATTTGGAGATAGACATGAGTTTTTTTTTTTTTTTTTTTTTTTTTTTTTTTTTTTTTTTTTTTTTTTTTTTTTTTTTTTTTTTTTAGTTTTCCCCTTCAATTCGCTTCTTGTATATAAGTCATGGCCAACCAGATTCCATCGCTCATTATACTACCCTCATACCTTATATCATCTACTTTCCAGACGGTAGTAGGACTGTGCACATTATAGCCTCCAAACAACTCTATCTGTGATGTATGGCCTCCATTGCTATAGCTGTATCGTGGGTAACGTGTACCGAGAAAACAGAATCCTTCCTATATGCAGTCAACAAAGACCATGTACGTATAATAATATAATTGACCGAACCTCAGTTTGTGTAGAATAAGCCGGCAGCAGGTAACACTGCATTCCGATATCCCGATACCGAAATCTACGTGGCAAGGTGCAAGCAATTCCAACCATCTAAACAAAGTTACAATCTTTTATTTGTTACCTATTGACACTCCATTCATGCCACCCCGGAACGTGGTGCCTCTCCCATTCTCACTCACACAGCCTCTCCAGCAATCCGCTCCCGCACGATCTTCAACACGTCGTCCCCGTCCCGCCAGTACAGGATCTCAGCCTTGATCTGCCCGGAAAAGGACAGGTCAGTTTGGAGTAACTCGGCGAGGGTCCTGTTGAGGCGCGGAAGGAGAATGTCGGTGCTGTTGAGGAGTGGAGTGGGGATAGGATAATGACGGATGGAGGCAGAGGTGAGCGAGATTACCATGTGGTTGAGGTGGATCATTCACAAGATTGTATATACTGCACAGTATCAAAGAATGCGCACCTTGACAATCTCGTTGCTGGGCAGAAATCGTTCTAGATTTTGAAAGATTTTTTGTTTGTTTGTTTGTTTTCGATATTGAGGTGGCGAGTCAACGCTCGTGGTGTATATATCATATTACATGTACGATCAACTGTCTCACACACCCCTCCAAAAAAAAAAAAAAAAAAAAAAAAAAAAAAAAAAACAAAAAAAAAAAAAAAAAAAAAAAAAAAAAAAAGGTAATAAATAGATATACAAAATGTCATACCCTCCCGTCCCCAATATAAATCATCTGTTCGAAAGGCTCCCGCGTTGACAGATACTGTGTCAACTCCTGACCTATACACCGACAAAAATGCATTCAGTCGAGACTCGAAGTTTTTGATCCCCGCCTAAAAACGAGCCTCTCACTTCATCTCCCGCTGTAACGCACCTTTACAAATGTTCAGCGCGCACCCCACCGTGCACCCGTGCGGGCGGTCGGGACTCACGTGGCGGCGAATGTGCAACCGTCCAGCGTCGTCAAAGTGGCCTGGGTTCGTAATTACGGTGGTAAAGACGTCTGACACGTCGTAGGCCTAAGTGAGGGACGGTAAAAGCAGTTTCTTAGTGAGCTAAGAGACGGGTGATGTGCAGGATGACATCACTGAGGCGGTAATCAAAAGATTGGAGCGATATCCGCGAATAAGCGTATCCATCCAGCTAAAAATCGCCAAATAGCCAATAATATTACTTTCCGTTCGCTCATTCTCCTACCTACCTTCAAGATCGTCTCTATGTAAACAGTGTTTGCGTCAGATAAGATGATAAGTTCAGTGTTTGAGGCCTTCATCAGCTTTATCGCTTCGAGCATGGAAGGATGCTGGGAGGGCGAGGGGGAGAAAGAAAATCGTATTATCGTTAAGATTCCGCTATAACATATAAAATTTATGGAGACCTGACATACAAACGGTATTTTGGCGAGAAGGTCTTCAATCTGTCCCCGAGTAAATCCTTGCTCGTGTAATTCCTTGAGCATTTGATTCCTTTAGTTTATGGAAGCAAAGAATTGCACATAAGAATTGCGGATAAAATCTCTTGCAAGATCTGACTACGCTTACGCAAAGAAATAACCATAAAGCTGAACGAAGAAGACACGCTACCGTCTGGATCCTATCGGTTCCAGGCGCTTCTCTACTCACATCAGATCCGTCCACTGCGTGCTATTGTTTAAGAGTTTGCACCGCTCCCACTGCCCCTCCGAGAGCGTCTTTATCAACCAACGATCACTGTCTTCATTTATCAAGGACCTGGGGATGAAGTCATATCTAATGTGAAGTAGTGAAACAAGAGAATGCTAGCAGTGGAGTGGATTGTACGAGTAGACGATAAAAGAACAAACCAGTCGAAGTCAAAAACGGCGAGACGGCGGGGAAAGTGTGTCATTGTTGCGAGAAAGGACCATCTTACTGAATCCCGCGTTTATATGGGGCGACACTTTTTTAGACCAAATTCAAATCCTATAGGCTTACACCCCACACCAAATGGGCTCTGTAAAAGTATAGAACTGCTTCCTGACTTTCGTTCTATACAGCCTTTTTTTTTTTTTTTTTTTTTAATAATACAATCTCAAGCAGTTAGCCTCCAAAGTTTGATTATTTTACTAGTAAACCACCGCTCGTGACTGCCAATTTTAGTGGCTGAGCACTATATTGATATAGTGCCTGACGGGCCAGCGTCTATCATCAGGAAAATATTTTCAGTTCGTAGTGCGTGACTAGAGCTCGTGCTTGTATTCTGTTCTGTGGTAGCTCGTCCTTCCGCTGTGCTGCTCTAGTATAGTTCTGGAGTAGTTTATGCTCTTATTCTGTTCTGCAGTAGTTTGTCCTTTCTATTTGTCAAAAATAGTTCATAGTCTGCTACTAGCATTCATGCTCATGGCTGTTTTTGTTTATGAACTATTTAATATTTTCCTGATGTTAGAAGATAAAATATTAAGCTTATAGTTAATATTTACTTAAAAGCTAATAAGTTTAAAGCTTATATTAGGAAAATATTAAATAGTTCATGAACAGTATTAAATAGTATATAAATAGTATTATTAAGATTTATAAATAAAAAGCTATAAGCATGAATGCTAGTTATAGATTACAAACTGTTTTTAATAAACAGTATTATAAATAGTATAAACTACTTCAGAACTATACTAGAATAGTATAATAAAAAATAAACTACTTTAGAACTTTTTAAAACTATATTAGAACAGTATAGCAAAGAATAAACTACTATAAAACAGAATAAGTATAAACTCTAGTTATAGACTACAAACTAAAAATATTTTTTATTAGGCAAATAATTCAAGTAGTTTTGAAGCTTGGTAACTGACACTGGAAATCTCATATAGACATTGTCACAGCTTGTATAGATGTAATAAATTATATCTAGAAAATAGTATTTTTACCACTTTGTATAACATGTGTCACTTATAGGCTTATAGATGCCAGATTTCACACAGCACGTGATTTACAGTTGGAACAATGAAAATTTTTAATTGACCATACCCATAACCACTATACTAAGGATATGTCCAGAAAACGAAACACGAATTTAACTTGTAGAATTGGGTTAATGTTTCTGCAACACAAACTATATACGAACTCGTCCCAATAATAAAGTGGAATAAGGAAGATCGAGCAATGATATCAGGATAATAATGCAAAATAACACATTGTCTGGACAAGATGAATTGAATGAATTACTGCTTACAGTTTGGTGCGGGTTTTTGAGAGGGGTTTTTACTCCCTTCACAACTACCCAAAACCACCCGGTGATGCTTACAATGTCATTCAACCCTGAAAAACTCCCACCGATCACATTTAGTACCAGCCAAGGCTTCCCTCTCTCGCAGCAATACCTCGTTAAACCTATTCGAAAACTCTCCACCACCTTTAATGTCCTTGAAATAGGGCGGCATGAAGGCGTGTATTTCCTTCGGGTTCCTGCGCACCCGGATATTTTCAAGCGTAACCTGATGCGAGGCGAGGTAATACTGATCCGTTGCCCTGTGACGCAGCCGGAACCGATCGCTTTTGTGTACGAACGACGTCTTGCGCATATTGCTTTCGATATCAATATCACCACCATTGTCTGGGATAGCATCGTCACCACGCTCGATCACCCATTCATCGTTCTCGTTCGGCCCGACACTGCCGAAATAGCGGAGCGAAACCTCGAACGACTTGCCATCCGTTGATACAGGAGCGTCCTGATGATAGGAACCGTGCAGGAATAGCCGGTCCACCAGACCTGCTTGCGGGCCCGAAATCGTAGCTGGTTTGATGTAGATGGAATCGCCATAACAGACGTACGGGCTCCTCTCCTGGCTGGACACTGATCTAACGAATTTCCACTGCATGTTTTCATTGGTGTCACCAGACAGCATGGGGCATGTGGTCACAACCATACCTGGGTATTGCCTGGCTTTTCCGTAATAAAATTTCTTCCAGGACACTGATTTCCGGTGATGGTTAAGAATAAAAATTAAGTGTCAAGGATAGTTCCGTTAAAGATGTGCAACTAAACTGTAGGTAGTACACTTACACGAGTGATTAGTGTCATGGTTCCTGAGGGTAAATGTCGAGTTCGTGGTCACACGCTCGATGCTGATGGCCGCGTCTATCACCGTCTTCAACGTAGCCTGCGTTTCCTCGTCAAGCAGCTCGTAGATCGGTATAAGATCCTCACGGATGATGACCCGCCACGAGTAAGGATCTTTTAACGACTTCTCCCAACCAGCTCGACCGTTATCAAATGCGTTGCTGGTCGCTTGGCCACCTGAGATAACAAATTAAAAGAGGCACCTATAAATTGTCAAAAATCTGCTAAAACATCCTGCTAGCGTTCCCATCATTGGTTCCCACTCTTATTTTCTTCAGCAAAGAGAAAAAAAAAAAAAAAGAAAAGAAGGGAGCCCTATCAAGCCTGCACACATACCAATGACGTTAAGATGACTACGCTGATATAAGAAATCAGATGAATTGCCAGCTCCTTTCTCCCTCTCCACCTTGAAGCCGGCACCAGCACCAACTTGACCTAGTTCAGCAATCGTGCTACTAACGCTCGCTTTAGCTTTGGCCAATGCCTGAACCTTGTTCTCGTTTTCGTACTGATACTCCATCAGCTTTTCGGACAAGGTAAGTTTTCCGCCTACAAATCGATTTGGCGAGAAAGAGCTTACATATTATCAACTGATAGTAAAAACTACCCGAATCTTTAAATTCGCAAAATGTCGCTTAAAGGACCAGACGAATGCATGGCAAAAAAAAAAAAAAAAAAAAAAAAAAAACGCGTGGGACTTACCAAGAGTAACCTTCTGTGCCCAGACAAATCCGAAACGCTCGAAAACTATTTTCAATTGCTGATACCTATCCATTATACTCGGTGCATTCAGCGCGGTATTGACAGCGGTGACGAATTCATCTGTCGGTTCCAAAACCTCCTTCCTCAAATTCAAGAAAGCCTGTGAATAATAAATCACGCGGTGGTACGATTGCTTGGAATCGGCAGAGAAGATTAAGTTAACTCTCGCGCGCGAGACGGCGAGCTCTGTAGAGACCATGGGAAAAAGTGCCTTCACAGAGGCCTCAGTGAACCCGTTGTTGATGAGCGTCTTAGTCCACTCCGACTGACTCACGATCTCCTCGTCATGAATCTCATTGGTGAGGCGTAATTCAGGGGTTGAATCCTTGAGCTTGATGGCGGGACTTTGTGCTGAGCCACCAGTCATTGTGATGGCATAGGTCAGGCCCCGTTCCTGGAAAACATGTTGCCGGAATTCTTCACTAGAGGGATCCATGGATCCTTTTTAACGATACGAAGAAAACACGTTTGAAGTGAGAAAGGGCTATTATATACTTGAACGATCGTGAGAAGGGGGGCTGAGGCGGAATCCCATCTTGTATCTCGTATCACGATTGGATCATTCGGGCCTTTCATTTAAAAAGTTACTGGGGTTGCGGGCTGGCTTGGAGGCTCATGGACCATCGTAAGGATTTGATGCAATTGCACTGAGAAATATGCTGCAACTCGCGGGGATCCAAAGATCCATCTTTCTTTAGATGATATGTTCAAGGTGGCCGAGTTTTTCGAGCAACCACAACCATGCTGCCATGCCTAGAGCTATGGATGTGTTCCAGAAAATACTATAAACAAAGGAAGCAGGCAAATTACATAATAGTTTATTAAAATAAACCTTTATATTTTTAGGACATAACAATCCATTGTTTGGGCGTAATTTATTGGTTATAATGAATTGTGTGATTCCTTCTCAGATCCATGCACAACAAACGATTAATCTTACCAATTTGGCAAGTACCCTCCACGACGGAAATTACATTATTTATTATTCTGCGCGGCAGATAGAAATGTGGATCGGTATTTTTCTAAATGTCGATCGTATTAACGCTTGGGATTGTCAAGCGGAATATGGTGGGAAAAAAAAAAAAAAAAAAAAAAAAAAAAAAAAAAAAAAAAAAAAAAAAAAAAAACAGTACATTGCAAAACATAATTGAAGCACTATATAATTAATTATGTAAAGATTTTCTATAAAGCGTACTTTACAAGGAAAAGGGAAAAAATATCTCATTTATCATGTACATATACAAGAAATCAATACAATTTAACAGTCGCAATGTCTATTCGACTACAGCTATCCAATCAGCCCTTTTATCCTCTTTATCCAAAGGGTCTTTTGCCAAATCTTCCTTCATCAGGATAAACACCTCCCTGAATTTCACCGCCACGCCTATATTTTTAACGTCCTGTAGATTGCGTGCCTTCCTCAAACTACTGCTGGCTATCTGACGTACCCTCACCTTTTCCATCGTCTTCTCATGTGAAGCCAGATACCCATCTTTAGCATTGGCTTTGCCGACCACCAACGAGTGATTGGACAGACGGAACGCGTCCGATGTGTACACATAGGAATTCATGCGCATAATCACATCAATATTATTTACAGTGTCACTGGCGCCCTGGCCCATATCGTGGCTGCGCTCGATGTGCCACTTGTCGGTTAGTTGGATGAGTTTCGGATCCTCGATTTTTCTCAAGGTTAATCGGCCCTCGTGATTAGTGACGGGAGAATTGTAAGACATGCTGAGATGAAGGTACTCAGTGTCCGATGTGCTAGGCTTTATGTACACCACGTCGCCGTACCGCAGATATTCCCTTTCGGGCTCATCAGAACTCTTCGCCGTTTCAACGCGAACGAATTTCCACTTCATCTTATCGTTATATTCGTTCGACATTGTGGGAGCTGTGATAATAATCTTGCCGGGGTTCTTTTGGTCCTGCTGATCGTAATAAACATCCCTCCAGCTCAAATAGTTCTTAGTTAGGTCATTTCGTAAGTTGTAAGCCTTGTTGATTGACAAACGTTCTTGCTTGAATGACATCTCTACAATCGCCTGGACTTCGTCCCGGAGATCATCCTCAAGCATCTGCCAAATCGGCTTTACATTCGCCCGGCTGACAATATCCCAAGTGCTTGCGTCGGTGTCGACAGAATTTTCCCAGGTTGCCAACGAGTTAGAACTTGCATTGCCACCTTTAGAAATAAAGATTGAGCGTGAGTGTTGTTTTTGAGACTCTCGCCCACTTATTTTGGAAAACATTCAGCAAACACATGGAAAGATTATCATTTACCTTTTATTTTTTCGTTGATCGTCAATTTTGAACTTTCCGCGGAATTTGATACCTCCCGTTCGGTGGCCCATCCAACGCTGCCCCCGACACCGACCTGACTTCCTTCGAACGTGGCCATCTTGGCAAGGAGAGATGCTTTGACTTCGTCACTAAATTTACGAGAAGCAGAATTTGCACTCTCTGTATACTCAGCTGACCATATAACCTTGCCACCTTTTACGAGTTGGGAAGTTAATTTTTTGCTTTACATGGTCAGGATCTCGATATGTCATTATTTCAATCAACTCACCGATACTGACAGAAATAGGCCAAAAGTATCCATACTCTTGGAATACTTTACGCAGCTCGCTGCCTTTTTCGATATCGTTTTGCATGCTAAGAGCTTGCCTGATAGCCTGTGTGAATTCCTGCGCCGCTGTAAGGTTTGTTTTCTTGAGCATGATGGTGGCTTTGACCTTTTGACTGATGTGGTACCGATACTTTACGAACCGATGGCTATCGCGCAGCTCGACTTTGCCTGTATTATCTTGAACCTCCAAGGTTACTTGGTGAAAGCAGGCCTCGGCCGCACCCTGGTTCATATGGTTGTCGACAAAGGCCTTGGTCCAGTTCGTCTGGAAAACCATTTCGTCAGACGATTTTTTGTGGAGTACGCCACTAAATGTTGGCGAGTTTGTCGGATCGATCTTGAAGGCCTGGTTGGGCGCAGGTTCCCCTTTGCTAGTGATGGCGTAGCCCATGTGAAGTTTCTCAAACATCGCGACGCTGAATTCGACGGTCTGGATCTCCGAGTCGGTCACGAAAGGCCTTTCGCTCGCGCTGGCTTGCTCGCTCGTGGTCGGCGAGGGGGCATCATTGACGCCACGATCGACATCCATTTTTTTGTCGGCCTTGGGCTCGCTTTTGAAGGCAGTTGAGGGCGAGACCTCGCGAGATTGACTGTCATTCCTCGCGTGCATATGCTTTTGACTAGGGCGACCCGTCGCAGAACCTTGTGGCCCGCAATGATTTTTGGGCTTTTTGGATCGTGAAGAAATGCCACTGTGTTCCTGCGACATGTCGGGTATGCAAAGAAAAACTATCTAGAGAGGTGGATGGCTTGGAAAGAAAGTTGAGGAGGCCCGTGTCTCAGCTTATCGGGCCGCAGGAGGCTTGTGTGATCGTATATGGAAAGCTGTCAGCGATCTTACCCCGCACAGGCATCCGCTGTCAAACCCAAAAGCCATAGCAGTCTAGAAACTGAAGCGATCCGACTATTGATACTATTGATAGCGAAAAAAACGCACCAATACAAAACCTTACGCCACTCCGTGGCGCTAATCTGTGGCGTGGCTATTGCCATTTCCTTTCCGTAAACTCGGGACAATAGGGTGTTTCAAACCATCACGAAATATATACAAATACATCGGGGTGCCGGGGTGCGCCCTAATAAGCAATAAGCCCATGAAATACGTTTACCCTGTCCCAAAGTTCCGACTTTTCATCTGCAAACTGGTATGGCCGTCGCTCGCTCGCTCGTCTGTTAATAATTCATTCTTATTCTCCTGGTATAGCCTCCTATTGATTAACATAGAACGGGTTGTGCGCGCATATAATATTAAAAAAGAATTAAGATATAAATAAATTAACAAAGAGAAATAAATAAATAAATAATACTTAATTAAATTTAGGAAAAATGAATAACCAGTATTACGACTTGTATATAAGATCATAAGATCGACACAGAATGCTTATACAATGTTTGCCTTCAAATTTAGATTTGCCTTATTCGTATAATTCTGATATATTGACGTGTTTGAAAAAAAAAAAAAAAAAAAGGCAGTCCAACTAAACAAGCATGCAAGCATGATAGAATCGCTCCAAGCCACGCTCTGGCGTTGAAGTACTATATAGCTCTTTTTTCATTACCACGGGTGCCTTCAAGCTCTTGTTTTGGGGGGGTTCTGAGTGCACGGGAAGGGCTGCTTACATAAAAAACGGGAGGAACAGAGAGATTTACTTTTCGGGGCAGTGGAGTCCAATGTTGCACTCGGCTGAAACCCTTTCCGATTCCAAATACGAACGATTCCAAATACAAACGCGGGGCTTGGGTCGAAAGATATCTTTGGTATTCCGAATGGCCAATGAGGTTAAATTAAATATAGGCTTGTACTTCTAAAAAAGATTGCAATCTTCCTCTCGCGATTTTTTAACCTTTTTCTTCATCCTAGATCGCTTCACCAAGTTGCCCGAACTTGTCAGCCTCAACTTGCTTTTCTGAGTGAAAGAGCGAGCGATAAACGAACAGTCTTTATTGACGACACAGCAGTCTTTTTACCACCTAAGCAAAAAACTCTCCTCCAACAACACACAATCAACAATCACATGGCTGACATGCCGACTAGTGCCCCGAGAGGGGCCGGCAACATTCTCACACGTTTCTTCAAGAACACGGTATGCATGTCGAGAGCGAATACTGCGAGCAAAGCATCAGCGGGGAGATTCGGGCACGCTATTATGGATGGATATTGGACAAATAACCTTAAATCAAACCTACTTCCCATCCCTCTTTATTTCGTAAATCCATCAGTATAGCCGCCTTACAGAGTCAAGATGGACCATTCTGTTCACGTTGATTGCGATGGCGCAATTCGTCGTGATCTTTGTCCTCCAATATTTTATCCTCAATTTCAACGGGGACGAAATGTGTACGGTTTAGCATAATCATCTTCTCTACCCTAACAAGAGCTGTGCTCACTTGGTGGACTTGACAAACCTTTCATAAATAACTAACTCACATCATCAATCTTCAGTCGTGATTGATTTTAGTGACAGTAGTACCTTCGGAAACTCTACTTGGCTCGGCATTGCGAACAAGACTGGCAACATCACAGGCGATCCGCTCTTTGCCGCCACTAATCGGTTCGCCCGACTTGTGCTCGGTATGCTTTATGCACGGTTTTTTTTTCCTTATATGTTTGAAAAGAGAGGAAGGTGGGACATTTTGGTGGGAAATTCCAATGATAACATATACGAGTCTGACGCTAATATTGGACTCTGGGTGTCGAGCAGAGAACCTCTTTTTCATGGTCTTTATTTTTATGATGGGCATTTTTGGGATTGATGCGGTAAGTAAAGATTTGAAAGGATATCTGGAAGCGGTTAAACTCGGGTTTTGAACAATAGCTGGTGATTAATTAATGACCAGGATGGGAAGGGAGAGTTATTTTATTTAACCCATGCCCTCACTCCATCTGCAGGTTGTCCGCCAGAACACGGTGCAGCTGATTGCCTATTGCGCCATTTCTTGCGTAAACATCGCTTTTGCCGTGACGCAAGTGGGCGAGTATGTGACCTGGAAGAAAAACCTGAGCCAAATACAGTCACAATTGAACATCAGTTTCCCTTTGGACGAAATAGACGACGCCCGCAATTATGCCGGCGGACTTATTGCGGCGCTCGTCGTGTTTATGGGCCTGTTTTTATTCCTCGGGTATAAACTGTATCTGGAGTTTGGATGGAACATTTACAAGAGAATCGGTGCGGATCTGCGGATGCAAGGTGAGCGGTGATATTTGAGGGTGGGAAGTAGGATGGGTTGGGTTGGGGTTGGAGGAGATTGCGGAAAGTTGGAAATAGAAAAAAGCATGTAGTAGAAATAATGTGAAAAAATAATTCGCTCGTTGCTCGTTACTTTATTATTTTAACCACATTCACCATCTACAAAATTCCGTTCCAGCCATGTACCGCACCTACCAGATCTTTCTCGTTTTCCTCAAGCTTTCGCCCTTCTTTCAGCTCTTTTTCAATATTTTCTGGTGCGTGCTCGACCTACTCTCCGCGATACCCAACATTGGCTACAACTATAGCCACATTGTCGTCACTATCCTCAACTTCATCTTCCTGATCTGGGCGGGGATTGCAGTATGTTTCTGCCCTTCTTTGTGCAGTATTCTAGCGGGCTTTATGAGGGCGTGACAAACTATTTGATTTTTGATTTTTTACTTTTTACTAACATTATCATATAACCTTATAATTTCTCTATACAGGTACGCAATGAGAACAAGTATCCGCTATTTGGATATATCATCGTAAACATTTTAATGTTCGTCGACTTTATCGCTATTTACTTTTTTTTCGGAACGTACGTATACGAGTTTCCTTATTTGTGTTTGTGTTTACATGTTCCTCTTACCCTCCCTCCTTTTTTTTTTTTTTTTTTTTTTTTTTTTTTTTTTTTTTTTTTTTTTTTTTTTTTGTTATATTATTTATTTACTATTTTACATTTGAATTCACGCTCATCTTCGGGTGTCTTGTTCATTCTTTCTTCCTATCCAACAGATACTGGGTAGTGTGGGATTTTGTCAGTGAGTATTCCTGGTGATAGGATAGGTTGAGGATTGTGGCGACTGCTAATTAAACCAGCAGAATGAAGGGGAAAGTTGAATTTCATTAATGTTCTTAACTGACCCTGTAAACTCTTGGTTTTTTTTGTCCGTCGTTGAACCAGTTGCGTGTGGTATAGTCGAGTGCATTGTGAGTCCACTTTCCTTCCCGTTCTTTATTCTTTGCTTATCGAACACAACGCTTTGATTCTTTTTATAATGGTTCGTGCATGTCTATGATACTGTATTCCTCATCAATTTTTTTTGTGATTCCGATATGACACAGTTCAACATCGTCCTCACTGTTCTGGTCATCCGCAACTTTGGCAAGGGTCTCAAGGATAATAGTATGTTTACTCTTTCCTACCTACCTACAACTTATGTTCATGCCAGATCTTTCTTTAACTATTCTATTATCACCTCGTTCCTTCCTAACCTCACCCTCCGTTCATTCTCACCCCAACCCGCTCAACCCTCCACTCTACAGTGATGACCCTCGCCTTCAACCAGAAGTCTCAGGTGAACACGACAGACATAAACAAGTGGGCGATCGACGACGATGTGGGCGCCGCCGAAGAGGGCTATGGCGGCTTCGCCACCGAGTTCACCCAGATCGACATTGAACGAAGCAGTGAAGAACCAGCCGAGTACGCGATCCAACAGCAGGTCGTGCAGCAACAGGCATACCCTGTGGATTTGTCAACACAGGCAGGGTACAGCAGTTATACGGGGTATTAGACGGGTATGAGTGAAGAGTAGCAGGATTAGTGCGAAGGTTGGCTGGAAAAATTTCCGTTTTCCTGTTTGGAGTTTCTTAAACTGTATACCACTATTGTATAATTTTATATTGATCGAAACTCGGCTTTTTGAAGGTGGTTGTTTATGCATGACCATTTTGATGATGTTTTATTTGCCTAATATACTTATCAAAGAGAACGTTACCTATCATAATGCAGATGAATGCAGATCATGTGAAACGATCACTCGTACCGGCCGATTGCCTGGGCCTCGATGAGAAGATCGTAAGGAAAAAGGCTCTGAGCAGAAAATTATTAGATGGGTTCTCGATTGGTTACGGGAAAGGAAGAATTGGCTACTTTTAGACAATGCTGAGCAAGATACATATTGTCGAGCAAATGAGTTTGCGCTACATGGGTAGCAGTGACGTGTTATTTTGATTCGCAGCAGGTATCATACATGTAGGCATCATAGAGGCATAGCAACATGGTTATTTACATCATAGTTGCCCGCATCGTACCCATATTAATATGGAGTTCCAGGCGGCCACTTTAACTTGTCTTCGACGAGTATGTCAACGGCATTTAGCCAGATTAATCCCAACCAAAGAGACCAATCATACTGGTAGAGCCTGTCTGTAGCTGCAGTCCTGTAGGTGTTCCATCATTCCCCTGGCTATTATTATCAACTACATTATCTTCCACCATGATTAACGTTATTTGCACTGCTGTGACATGCTGAGTTTGTGAGTAATATTCAGTTTGATAAACCATCATATGGTTGTGCTTTTATATACAGTTACATACTTGAAAGCTTGGCTGAAAAGAAAAAGAGAGAAAGAGGACAGACCTTCCCGTCTATCCTACTATTTTTTAATTTATTATTATTATACCAAACTTGTGAAATTCACATCCGGAATCCATGTCCTATGTACACGGATTTCCGGATTTTACTTTTACGGGTAGCACCTTAACCCTGGATCCACCCAGATAGGACAACGTGGTTTACCCAGCAGACGACGCTCCCCTCAATGAACTTACATCGCCACGTTCAAGTGCAGGCGGGGCTAGACTTGTCATTAATGATGATGAATATTATCCATAAAAAGGCAAAGTTGTTGGATATTATCAAGAGGAAGGACCGACTATTGAGAGGAAGCACGCAGAGTTCTTGGCGTGGGTAAAAAAAGATCGGAGCAAAGACGAAGCTCAACAACGGGCGTTGGGGTACATAAGAGGAGTTGTACGTATTTCTTTCTGTATTTGACGTTTGGCCGTTGCATCTGTACGTCTCTCTTCTAGGTTCATTGTCCCAAATCAAAGAACCTTTTGAACATGATCAGCGATAACAAGAATTTTCGAGTTGCCTTTCTACTGCTGCAAGAATAACAAACTTCAACTCGAGGATGTCAAGCGAGCCCTCGGCGGCCTTTATCACCATGCATCGGTTAAAGTACATGGCCATCATAGTGAAATTGTGGCCATCATAGTGAAATTGTGGCCGTCATAGTGAAGTTATTGATGCAGCCTTCTGGGCCGAACGAGGTTTTTGCTTGCCTGTTCTTGCACTTTGGGATACAGTATCTGTATAAGGATCATTGTGGATTTTCTCTACAAGCTGAAGTGAGATCTTACATTACTAAGCTCCTCCCTATCGATGTATTATATTTAGCTCTTCCACGTTTTCCTCTCTGGCCTCTGGTTTCCTTCTTTTATTTTATTTTATTTTATTTATTTTTAGTTTTAGTTTTTGTTACCAAAATTCAAATCATACATTAATGCTTACTAGGGAAAGCGCACTTGAAATAAATGAACCCGCATCTGTAACAACGCCGTTTTAAGATAATTTGCTTCTCGGTTTCGCTTTTGCTCAAAGGGCTCCGTTCATCTGTTGGCTAAGGCTGCCAAGACTATGTAATTAATTATTATAAACTTATGACATCATCAGTCACGCCTTGCCGGAAATGACAACCTCTGCGTTTGTTGGCGAATTTTACTCTTTAAACCAAGATGGCCTCCGTTCAGTTTACTGTCGGCAAGCTCGACGCGGGGATGGCCCTCCTCATTTCGCGAGACCATCACCTCATTGAAGCAAGTCTTATTTCTCCATTTCGTTTCTACTATACCCCTCCTCATGCATTCGCCTGATCTCCGATTTGCCCTTTTTCCATCACACAGTTTCCCTCTCTTCTCCTCCCTAATGGCGTCACCTCCGGCAGCATCGTCAACATCGCCGTGAATCGCAATCTGGTCGAGGAAGAGCGTCAGATGCAAGAGTTCTGGGACTTGCAAGAGAGCATCCTTGACACTTTTGGCAAGCAGACCCCTGAGCCGCCCGTTTTGCGCGTCAAGAACGTGACGCAGACCTCACTGACCCTCGAATGGGACGCGTTGGTCCTGCAGACGGCCAAACTGCGCTCGCTTGACATCTATAAGAACGGTCAAAAGCTCTCACAGCATCACATCCCCGTCGGCACCAACTTCGTCAAGCTGAGCGGCCTAGACGTAGATCAGGTGTACGAGTTCCACGTAGTAGCCAAGACTAGCGCAGGCGCGCTCACCTCTAATACGGTCCAGGTGCGCACCCACAAGATGGACAATCTAACGGGCATCAACGTTGCCTTCGGCGCATTTGAGGAGCCCGAACCCCTCATCTCCGACCTCAAAATGATCATCGGCAAGATCAATGCGAAGTGGTCCGGTGAAGTCAATAGCGACACCACACACCTACTTGCACAGTTGCCTGGCGGGAGAAATTATGAGCAGGCACTGCAGATGTCCATACCAGTGGTGAAACCCGAGTGGCTGGTGCAGTGCGAGCGGACTGGCAGGATTCAGGTAATGCGGTGTGGGGTGGAATTGGGGGTGGTTGGGCGCGGGGTTGGGTCAATATTGCTACGATGCTTTGGCCGAAATATATCTGTATCATTTTTTTTTTTTTTTTCGAGAAGTACCCGAAAATTGTAATATTCACACGCTTTCGACGTCCCGTTTTCCCATCTTACCCTACAGGCCGCTCTCCCGTACTATATCGTGAACGTGTCTCAAAACGACTAGACCATCCAACCGCCGGAATTACTTTCCCGTTTATTCTAATACATCTTTCTGTTCAAAATATGGCGTCAGCTTGCCTATTTAGTTTGGGATACCTTATATATGTGGATATGTGCAGATGGATATGGAAAAGGAGATGCTCTAGTTAGGTTTGGATTGGAAGTCCCCGACGTGGAATAGCCTCCGAAAAAAGATATAAAAAATCACCATGATGCTATAGAATATTATCATTGGCTCTTGATTCTTGTTTCTGATCGCCAGAATATCTTCCAACAAGATGAGCAAATAATGTCAGACCTAGAAGTATTCCTCATCATCCAATATACGACAAACGACATCTTAATATCAATCCGTCCCATCAAATCTCGACCTCTCCTCCTCGATTAACCCTCTCACACACCTCCTAAGCACCTCCCTATCCTGCGTGTAATGGTATTCAATCTCCCCTTCGTCATACCTCCACACCCTCGGCCCTTCTCCAGCCTCTCCCAGAAACCCGCTTGCCAAATCTCGCATTTCCACCCAAGCGCGCCAATTGTGCGAGATCCCGACTTTGGCGGAGCCAGAGAACGCGGGTAGCGCAGCACGCAAGAGCACCATCTGCTGCTCGAGGAGTGAATCGACGGATGGATAAGGATTTAGCGGAGTAGGAAAGAGGGCATCGTCGTTGGGCGGACCGTCGTGATCGATAACGACTGAGGTATGGGGAGAGGGGAAGTTGTGGAGGGTTGTAGAGTAAGTGATGAGGCTATACTCTGCGAGGAGCGTGATATTTTAGAAAGTTACATGCACTCACCCACTGCCCTCAGCGCAACCCACGCCCCGAATCGCTCATGTACGTTAAGGTAACATTTTTCATTAAAGTACATTCCGGCGATCTCGTGCGCGAGCCGCTGGAACGCCACTACCTGCTTCTCTGCTAAATCCGAGTACCGGACCTCAAACAACGTGGCCGTGTGTAGGACTTGCCTCGCCACACGGTCCACCGCGCTGCGGACATAGTCATCTAGCGGCTCTGAGTCCGAATCCCACCCGCGTGCACTGGTGTACAGGTAGCGAAGGAAGATGGGCCAGAGGTGCTTGGTGTTGGCAACAAGGATGCCAAGGGTCGTTGAAGAGGAGGCAGAAGTTGATGGGTCCGGGTTGCGACCAAAGGTGGGGAGGTGATAGGTTGGGGGAACGACCGCGTTGTATCTGGAATGATAGAGATGTAAAATCCTTGAGACAGCTGCTACATAGGCTCATTTCTCAATGGCTCAATGGTTTGAGCCAACAAACAGGAGAGATGGTTATAGTCAACTGTATACCTCTGTATGGGAAATGCATATACGAGGTCAAACCCGAGCGGAAACAGGCTTTTCTTGAACGTATTGGCGATAGTTTGGTACTGTTGCATGATCGCGATCGCTGATCTGTCGGTGGCTTTCCAAAATTCCCTGTTCGTGACGTCATCACCGGCTTCTATTTATCAGGCCGCTCGAAATAAACAATCGCCACTATCTCTCTCTCAATTTTCTTTTGGAAAATGTCGATGAAGCGAAAACCTGACCTCGAGATTCCCGTCACTGACGAGAACGACTTGTTGCAGATCACCTGCTTGGGCGCTGGCAACGAAGTTGGAAGGTCCTCTCTGCTACTGCAGTACAAGGGCAAGACCGTTATGGTATAACTCCTTTGGATTTTCTTTCTTTTTCCTTGTCCCACGCTTCGTTCTCTGTCTGTCGCTTGGGTTAAGTGGTGGTTTAGTGTTAGGGTGAGGCGGGAGGGGTCTATAGAATTACCGCAAAAGGCTTAGATACTTTGGTGATAATAGTTAGGATGTCATACGAATTTTATATACCAATAAAAGATTCCCGTTTTCTCATCAACATCCATACTATTATTGTGTCATTTGTGTTGATTTTTCTTTTCTTTCTTTCTGTTTTTCTTTTGGCCATTTCCACGCAAACAAGCTTGACGCAGGCGTTCATCCTGCACATAACGGCTTGGCCTCGTTGCCCTTCTTCGACGAAATCGACCCAGCGAGCATCGACGTCTTGTTGGTCAGCCAGTAAGTTTTTCTTTGAGCTATGGCGGCTTTTGAACCATTTGTTAAAGTTCCTAATGTCTTGATGCGTCTTTCTGGCTTCCCTGTCTATACAGTTTCCATCTGGACCATGCTGCGGCGGTTCCATATCTTATGGAGAAGGTACATTTCGAAACCTTTATTTTAGTCATGCACGTATCTAGTCAAGCTTTGTTGACTATTGGCTTTTCCTTTGCTTATACTATGTATATATGTACACGTTATGACGATTTTATTGCAGACATCGTTCAAAGGTAGAGCTTTCATGACGCATCCTACGCAGGCCATCTTCAAATGGCTGCTCTCCGATTTTATACGTGTGAGGTATTGCTTATTTTATAATTTTGCTTATCGTATGTATACATTCTTCGTATTGTACCTGCATGCAAATACACGAATTCACAAAATCCACCTCATACCATCTACTTCTAACCCAGCAACATTGGCGTGGACGATCAACTTTACACGGAAGACGAGCTTATGCGCTCATACCAGAAGATTGAGGCTGTGGATTACCACCAGGAGGTGGACGTGGGCGGGATCAAGTTCACGTCCTACAACGCTGGTCACGTCCTGGGCGCCGCCATGTTCCTGATTGAGATTGCTGGTGTTAAGGTCCTGTACACTGGCGATTATTCACGCGAGGAGGATCGTCACCTCATGGCCGCCGAACGGCCTGAGGGTGTGCAGATTGACGTGCTCATCACGGAGAGCACATATGGGCTACACAGTCAGGAGCCCAGGTTAGCAAAGGAGGCGAGGTTTACTTGTAAGTAGTTGAGGAGAGTCATGTCTTGAAATAGAGGATTTTGCTTATCTGTTTTTCTTTGTGTTGACTGGCAACTAGGCAAAGCCTCATCATCTTGCATCGTCTCCATACCTTTCGTCCCCATTAGCTCTCATCCACAACATTGTCTCCCGCGGTGGTCGTTGCCTGATGCCTGTTTTCGCGCTGGGCCGCGCGCAAGAACTGTTGCTGATCTTGGACGAGTATTGGGAGGCCCACCCAGAGCTGGACTCGATCCCAATTTACTACGCCTCTAGTCTGGCCAAGAAGTGCATGGCTGTCTATCAGACATACATCAACATGATGAATGCCCGTATCCGCAAGCAGTTTGCCATATCTAACCCCTTTGTGTTTAAGCACATCAGTAACCTCAAGAATGTGGAGCAATTTGAGGATTCCGGGCCATGCGTCATGATGGCATCGCCGGGGATGTTACAAGTGGGTAGGAGAGTGGACTTGGGTTGGTTGATGGGTTTGAGCCGTCCCGGGTTGGATCGAGGGGCTTTTCTGGATTTAAAAATTCTATTTACTAAATATTCATCTATGCAACGTCTTCATCCACACAGAGTGGTCTCTCCCGCGAACTCTTCGAGCGTTGGGCACCAGACAAGCGAAACGGGTTGGTTGTCACTGGCTATTGCGTTGAAGGGACACTGGCGAGGGTATGTATGCTCGATGTGACACGTAGCTTTGATTTCATTTGTTTTAGCATATTCATGCTGATATTTGACCCTCGTTGCACTCCTCCCCACCCTTCAGCACGCCCTGAATGAGCCCACCGAGGTCCCATCTTTGGATGGCCGCAAGATCCCGCTGCGCATGTCAGTCGACTATATCTCGTTCTCGGCCCATGTTGACTACACGGACAACGCGGCCTTCATCGACGAAGTTAAGGCGCCACACGTGGTAGTGTGTCGTCTCTAACACGAGTAATTAAAGCAACGAAAAAAGATTTTGCCGTCGATAACTAATTCGTCTGAAATACCTCTAGGTCCTGGTTCATGGCGAAGCCAACAATATGGGCCGCCTCAAGTCGGCCTTACAGAGCAAGTACAGTGAGAGGGAGGAGAATATCAAGATTTATACCCCCAAGAACTGCGAGACGCTAAAGCTGCATTTCCGCGGAGAGAAGATGGCCAAGGTAATTGCCACTATACATACACCTCATATTGTGATTCAGAATACTCTTCATTTCAACAAAATAGGAGCACATTTTGCATATTTCTCACTCTTGCACCGCCAGACTATCGGTACCCTCGCTGCGCGCTACCCAACCGAGAACCAGCCGCTCTCTGGTATTCTGATCGCGAAAGATTTTCAGCTCAATATTATGAGCCCCAATGACCTGAACGAACTCAGTGGCGGTTTGTCGACCACGGTCATCACGCAGCGACAAAGTGTGGCGTTCCACGCCGGTATCAGCCTGCTTAAGTGGCATTTAGAGATGATGTTTGGGAGAGTGGAAGAGAAGACCATCGGGGTTGAAGGGACAGAGAAAGCTAAGAAGGAGGAGGAGGAGGAGGAGGAGGAGGAGGAGGAGGAGGAGGAAGAGGAGAAGGAAAGAGAGGAAAAAGAGGGAAAAGAGGAAAAGGAGGAAAAGGAGGAAAAGGAGGAAAAGGAGGAAAAGGAAGAAAAGGGCAAGGGCAAGGAGGGTGGAACAATCGTGTTGAGGGTAGGTTTAGCTTTACTATTTTCTGCGCTATTGCTCAGTTGCCTGGTATGTCGAACCTTCGAATTACAACCATGGGTTTCATCTGTGTATGTAGGTATTCGACACGGTTGACATCAAGCAGCAATCCCACAAGCCAAACGAGCTCGTCCTCGAGTGGATTGGGAACGCCATGAACGATATGATTGCTGATTCTGTCCTCGCCGTTGTCATGGGGATTGAGAGTTCTCCCGCGAGTGTGCGTGGTACGAACTATGCATCTACTTGGCATCAGCATATCCTTTTTTGTCATCAGCTGTAGCACTTATATCTCTGCTTTCCGATCCTATTCACCATTCAGCCACCAAGCATGCCCATCACGACCACCACCACGCTGACAACGGCAAAGTCCCCGATATCGACTCCGTGATACCCATGGATGCCGACGACGACAAAGGGGCGGCAAACCGCGAGTTTGACGACATCACGTTGTTTCTGGAGAAACAATTTGGGAGCGTCAAGTGCGACAACGTGGCCAAGACGGTACTCGTCTCTGTGGATGGAATGAAGGCCAAGGTGGACTGTCGCGAGTTTGTGAGTCCTAAAATTCTCCGTATTTACTTTATGCAGATTGATCTCTTGAGTTAGTGCTCTGTTCCAAGGTTGAAAGGCACACTCTGAAACATTCGACTATTCCTGTTTACAGAAAATCGAATCCGAAGACGAGGCACTCCGCGCCCGCGTTACCAGCGTAATGCAGCGCGTGAAGAAGACGATCAAGCCGATCACCGAGACGTGTATGGTCGGGCTTTAATGTGAAAGCGAGAATCGTGACTTGGAGGAGTTTTACTTTTATATGTGCACACTTACATTTTGGAAAAAAAAAAAAAAAAAAAAAAAAAAAAAAAAACTTTGTTCGTATATCCAGAATTGTAGTATATACATGACCTGAACAAAAAACATTGTCATCTTTTTTTAAATAGTTGCTCGTTTAGTTGTCGGATTCCTTTTTGTCAAATAAATGATTATTTGGTATATGTACATGTCTATCACGGCCATCGTGTGTGTCAAGCCCCGTTCTCTGTAAGTTCACACTATAATAGCTATTAATAAAAGAGATAATTCGCTTGGTTATTTTTACTTCATCTTAATTGATGAATCATATCTTAATTGATGAATCATAGATATAATCCCCCCTTTTTTTCCCGTGTACTTGGTCATTACAAAAAAAGATAATTAAATATATAATTAAATATTGGCACGCGTATTTTCCAGGTGGTAATTTTAACACTAACTTAGTCAATTTTTTTTGGGGGGGAGGAAGGGATAAATGACGATCTGAGTTTGAAAGAAAATAAAGTGTATTGCTAAAAAAAGGAACGTATTGGGAGAGAGAAGGAGAAGGAATATTCATGAAAGTATTGGTCCAAGTTTTTATTTTGTGTCGAGAATAATTAATTGGATGGGGGTTTTTTATTTTTATTTTTATTCTCCAAAATGTTACATAAAAATAAATAAATAAATAATAGAAAAAGAAAAAGAAAAAAGAAAACTCTATAAAATGTAATCTTTTTAATTTTTTTTTTTTTAATTTTTTATTTTAATTTTTTATTTAATTTTTTTTTTTTTAAAAGAAGGGGGGGGGAGTTACACTACTTTTGTCAATAAATCTATAGCGCTTAATAAGCCTTCGCTTGAGGCGTAAACGCCATTTGGCACCAACCATCATCGCACCCAAGGCGGGAGGGAGTAGATCCAGGATTTTTCGGATATTTACCAAAACAAAACACTCCGGCTTCCGAGCCGTCGCGCTAACGCTCGTAGAAAAAATGCATGGAATTCATTTATGAAAAGAACTTGCTGAATGGAACGGAAATTTGTCGGCAATGTTGTGCAAAGCAAAAATAAAACAACAGAGAATGGAAAAAACCAACGAAATCGGCAATCACCACTCTGATCCATATACTCAATCCCAGAAGCATAGGTTACGCATGGGATGGATATATATGACATGGTTGTCGTACGATCAGGAAGAAAATAGTTCCTCACACATTTTCTGATTGTGCAACAACGGAAATTACTTGGCAATTCTTCTTGGGCCTTGGCTTATACGTCATACGGTATAATAAATAATCAGCCCAATTTCCGCCAGATCTAGATCTGATATTAATAATTGATAATGGGAGAAAAAATACCAAAACTTTAAACAAATTAACTCAGCCGCAGCAGTTGGCATAGATAATCATTGAGTTGAGCATTTCTAAACTAAATCCAACAAAGGGTTTTTAAATCCAACCAAAGTGTAGGGTGTGTTTGTATACCAGTTGCCGCCAGATGACGATTTGGCTTTTTCATTTTCGAAGCCAGCAACCTTCTACGTTCGATCGACATTAACGGGGGAAGCGCGGAAGTGACCGAAAGTCAATCAATTTTCAAATGTCAAATGTCTCATCATTCATTCGTCATTGACCACATGCCGATCCCTCACAATACAATGGTGATGCGTGCCGCAGCAAGCGGCGAACGTGCAGAATTGAAAGCGTTTGATGCGGGCCCGTACCTGGATTTCAGGAGAGCCGGCGCGATTGTCTCTTTGAAAGGTATAGGCGGTTTAGGAACCCCTGGTCCCTGGGTGCACATGTCCCCGTGTCAGATTCGATCTCTGCTGCGGCACTGATTTTTTATTATATAACACCTTTTAAGCGGGAAAAACTTTCTCCGCCAAACGGCTTTCCTAAGCGTTATATACAAAAAAAGGCTGAGAATCGTATCGAACGACAAACAAAGGCGCGGGCGAGACGGAATGTTCCCGTGACCTGTGTACACGAAAAACGTTTGAATTGACGGTTGGAGGAAATCGAGATGGAAGAGCCTGATCGTAGCGGTGGAAAAGGGAAATAGTGGATAGATTGGACCAGATCACAAGGCTGGTTGGTGGAATTGGCCATTCTATTCTATAAATTTCATAGAGATGAAGGGAATTGACTGTTTCAGGCTATGGCCGACAGCCGTCCCACACAACACGGACAAATAAAAAAAAGCCTCCTTGATTTTTTTTAATATAAACTCACACCGCCGAATAATTAATTATATAAACCCTGCTTCGCGATACTCCTCAATGTTCTGTTTTGATTCTCTGCCTTATACTTGAAAGCATCGGAGGCAAAGAATACCCAGACAAAGAGAGGCCATCCCTCCTCGTCTCGACCACCAACCAACCCCTCCCAAAACCACTCTCTTTCACACTTCCCATCCATGCGCTTCAGGCTTCGCCAAACTGCCCCCCCATCCATCACCATCACCGATCCCCTCCCTTCCCAACCCCGACCCGCGCGCCGTTCCTTTATCATGCCCTCACTCTCTCCGCGTTCCGCCACCGGTAACCGGTTGTCCCAGTCCGTCAATAACAACCAAGCGCCCTTTCGCATCGAACTTTTGTTGAACGCATCGTTCGAGCAAGACGACGAGCCTGTCTACTGCCCTGGCTCGGTGATACAGGGCATCGTCCACCTGAAGCTGGAGGAACCCATAAAGGCACAGGGGCTCAAGCTAGTGTTCAAGGGGGACGGTAGGTTGACATTGGAAATTGATATTGTTCCTGTCATCCGAATAGAGTATTTCGATCGAATACTAAACGGATGTTCTTTTCTTTTCTCTTTTATTTATTTAGAAAATATGGATGAGGATAACAATACCTTCCCTGGCCTTAATCCAATCCCTGATCGATACTTCGCTATCCGCACCTTCTTGTGGGGATCTGGTGATGAAAGTGAGTCATCTATCTATCTTTAATATATCCCGTCTACTTTTCGATTTTACCAACTCTCACACAACGCAATGCTCTCTTCATAGAACTTTCTCGAGATCAATTCGAGGAACTTTCTGCCGGCGAACATGCCTTTCCTTTCACTATCGAACTCCCGCTCATCAATTACTGCCCAACCTTCAACAATGGTCTCTTCCGCTCCACCATGGTCCTTCACGCGAGTGTGGAGCGCTCTTACCGCTTCCCCCCCGTGTCTCGCCAGGTCTTCTTCCAACCCTTCGTTGAGACCCGCACTCCCAAGCTCCCAATCGTCCAGGAGCTTTCCACCACTGGCTTCGCCGTCGAGGCAGAGTTCATGTCGCAGGCCTACCGCCCGGGAGATCTCATTACTATTCACTTCCACCTAGCTTCCGTGCCACGGTCCCCCGTCGCAGAGATCAAAATAACCCTAGTGTGCCACACGCAAATCAGCTACAACACGTTCCACCACGCGAACGACAGCATCGTACAGCGCGTCCAGGTTGCCACGCAACTCGAGGATCCGACTGAGCCGCTCACTCTACAATTCCGCGTGCCGTCTACTGCCGTGCCTACCGTCACCGAGGGGTCGCATCTGCGCGTGTCATACTTGCTGCGTCTACAGGTTAAATCTGTCGGCAAGTACAGGCCGTACAAGACCAAGCTCGATGTGCCAGTCACCGTTGGGACCCTGCCGAACGATATACCCGTCCCTGCAGATCTGAAGCCTTACGTGAAGGAGGTGAAGGAGGGACCCAGGCTGGAGAGGCCAAGGTTCTTGGCGCAGATTGAGCACGAGGCACCGTTACCAATCTATGAGGAACATAATAGGCCACCAAGTTATAACGATTTGATGGGGCTGAGTTAGAGTCGGCGAACATGGTTGAAGTGTGAAAAGAAAACACATATACAGACTTTAAAAGTGTCCCGTTAGTTCGCCAAATTTTACATACACAATCTTTGTACATATATAATTTACATACCATAAGGATTTTAACTTATTTTTCGTCATACCCCTTCCTCTCGTTAAACATTGCCTTCCTCTCGTTGAACATTGCCATCAATGAATCTGGTCCCCAGTAGATTATTTGTGCGCAACTTTCTTTCTACCTCTTCATTCATTCATTCTCACGCATGTATTGTACCGATTTTATTTTATGATTTCCGTTTCGGATTTATTCCGAACCATACAACAAAAAAAAAAAAGGGAAAAAAAGAAAATCCATAGAACGAATACATAGAAACGCATCTCTACACGTTTGCCGACTCGCAGGAACTACTCATCGAGTCGCGGACGACACGTTCGGTCTCTGCGCAGCACTAACCGCGTTATCTCCCACCATGCGCACAAACCCGGATCTGTTGCGTCGCCAAGAGCTTCGTGGCTCTGGCCTGGGCTGTTGGGAACCTTGAGCTTGCTTCAAGTGCTACAAATACTTACATCTTCTCGTCGCTGATCTTTGTGAGATAGCAAGCAAGCATTTCGTGGGTCGACAAATGTGCTAATTACATACCTAAACATTTGAATATTTCCATTTATTTTTCGTGATAACAAATGTGGTATCCTTAAATTCACACTGTCGATGTGGTTTTAGGATTCCTTATGCTATCGTTTCATAGATTTATCCCTTATTCCACAGGCAAATTTGTCTGTAGGATTTTCTTCTTCTTCTTCTATGTATCCCTTATATATATTGGGTGATTATTTTCGATTTTTTTGATGGCTCATGGTAAATTGCAGTCACAACCTCGATGATCACAGCTTCAATGATCGCTATGTAAATTCCAGTTTAATAAATTATTTAATTGGGGCTTGTTTTTTTTTTTTTTTTTTTTTTTTTTTTTTTTTTTTTTTTTTTTTTTCACTTCATTGTTCTCAACAATTCAAAACAATCCAACATCATCATCACTCTTATCACTTGAATAACCATTCATCATACTAGCTATTTGCAACAAAATCTCTATTATATCTAAGCTATATATTAAATCTTTTAGTTTTGTTTCTCTTTCTCAAAAAAAGCATCATCACTTCAAGTTTATATGAAACTATTAATAACCTATCTGGTAAAGATTCACAACAACTTTTTAATTATTTTTGCTTACATTCTAGAGTTAGTAAGTCTCTTTTTTATAATTTAAAATATAAGGATAATTTAATATCAAATAGAATTAGAAAGATACATACTAGTTATACTAAGTATAAATCTAGTTTACTTTTACTTGTTGCTAGCTTTTATACAATTTGCAATTTAGAAATTGATAATATAAATATAGGAATATACTACTCTAACTAAGAAATATACTAAGTAAAGTAGTGCTGTGGCACAAATATGTTTTTGAGCAATTCAACATAATAAAAATATTTCCATCACAACATGTATTTAGTATAATAGATGCATTGATCACAGAATGAGCATCTTGTCTGCACTATATTCCAATTGATAAGAGTGATTTGTTCTTATTCTATCAACTTGCAATATTCTTAACTATATTTTTCTTTTATTACATATAATCAACTAATGTCTCTAGGATCTGTTTCTTCTTTGACTATCATGCTTTTGCTTGTACCTTTGATTTCTTCTTTCTTTATAATCTTTTCTCTAGAAATAGTATAAGTACTTCTGCATTCAGATGTGATATGATCATATCTTCCATAGCTAAAGTAGGTCTTCATTTTCTTTCAGTTATTCTTGTTTTCTTCCTTCTTAAAATTGTTTCACCATATTAAATTATTATTGTAGTTTCCTTGTCCTCCTCTAAATCCTCCTTGGAGGTTGAATCCTCCTTGATGGTAGATATTAGTAGTTGGTTTGCTACTTGAGCTAGAGTTATAATTCTTGTTTTCTGTTCAAGTTTGTTATACTGATAGAATTGTATATGCTAATTTGATGACTATGCTAAAACACCATTGTTTATGAGTATATAAGCTTTCTCTCTCCTTAATGCAAGTTTCTAACCACTGTAGAAGGGTCTTGAATAAAGTGTTAGCTCATATACTACAAGTGATATGATTATCATCATCATAAGGCATTCTAATGATAATGAGATCAGCATCAATTTCTGCTATGAAAGCTTTAAAGGTTTTGGTTCCTTCAGTGTTAAATCTTACTATAGCCAGTCATTTCTTTACTTCAGCAATATATATACTACTATAGAATTTGTTAATTGATAGAGATCTAAGGCCTTATTGTACAGGAATATTTGGATATTCTAGTTGGCCCATACTAGCTATTTGAGCTGCTACTAAGTTTATATCTTACTATATCAAAGGTTTTCTAGGCAGATTTTGTTACTAGATTATTGTTAATTTTTTAAGAAATCTAGCAATTTTGTTAACTTATATATATGACTTGGCATATACTTGTTCAGATATATAATTGATATTATTGATGAGTCTATCATCTAATACTTGATCATCATTCTAGCTGTTGGCATTATAATTAGCTTCTATAGCTAATATAAATATAGTAACTTCTTTAGCTTCTCTATCAAAGAGTTATAGATTAACAGCTTTAGTTGTTTGGTTAAGTTATACTACTTGTCCTACAAGTATAGTTAAGGCTGTAACTTGGGCAGTTAATGTGGCAATTATAGCATCGGCCATTGTATTGGTGAATTTAGTTAGTACAAGTAGTATAGAAGATTTATTTTTTTCTCTATCTATATGTTAAATATATTTTCTTGCTTTATAATTAAATATTTTGTCTTCTAAGTTGAGGTCTTCTAATTCTTCAAGTATATCAACTTCAAGAGTAATTCCTTAAATAGTTATATTAGTGTCTTTTATAAAGGTAGTATTGGTATCATAATAGATAGTTATATTAGGTTTATATGATCTACTTACTTCAGGTACTTTTCAAAATGGTGATCTGCTTAGTCTAGATGTATATATGAATATAGATATTATAAGGTTGATAGATTTCTCAATAGATAATGATGTGATAGGTACAGTTGATCCTAATGGTATTGTTTCTATAAATTGTATAAGATCTTCTACTACTAATTTCTCAAATAATCTATTTGTGATTTGGTAGTAAATGGTGCCTCAGTGTGTTAAGTAATCGAATAGTGTTGATAATCCACTTTTTGATAATTTATCAATTATTATATTCTTATATAGTAGATGTGAAGTTGGTAAAATGATGTTTTGCTCATATGATTGAAACAATATTATAATCTCCCTTAATATTCTTATATAGGAAGTCTTGAAATACTTTGAAGTAAGCATTAGTTCTAAGAGAGTTTTTGAATTCTTCTAAAAGTTCATAGTAGAGTTTAAGGTATATTTTGCCTTATAAATAAGCTACAGTTGTTAAATTAGTACTTTGTAGTAGTTGCTGGTATTGTGTCTACTTGAAGAGTTCCATAATATATATTGCCTCTCTGGCTGTTGGAAATCAGATGTATATGGTGTTTTAGTAGCACTCTAAATATATCAGTTGTATCTAAATTGAAGCAATAATTCTAGACCTTTGTAAAATATTAGTAATATGTTTCTTGTTATTAGTTATTATAATAGTTTTTCATTATTGCTGTTACCAAGTTATAAGGGGGTTACTCTAAAACCATCTATGAGAAAGTGTTTGATGATACTAATCTGTATTAGACTTAGGAATCTCTGAGTATATTACAAGATTTCTAAGATATCGAAAGTACTTTGTTTCTTTATAAGATTATTAATTATAATTTCAGACTTATAGTCTTTAGTACTCTTGATATGTATAGAAAGGGAGTGAGATCTTTAGCTTTCAAAAGGATCTTGAGTATATACTGCTATTGAACTGAAGTTTATTGAATAAAGAATTGAGAGATATTTATATAAAATTCTCAAAGTGCTATATGGGTAGCTGCTCAGGTTACTACTCGGAATATTATTAGTTAGGCTATTTGATTTAGAAATTCTATTCATTATTGAACAATATATCAATAATGTTAATGTTATCTATAGTATTGTAGATGTTGGCAGTATCTATAATATTGTTAGTATCTATAATATTAGTAGTATTTACAATGTTATCAGTATCTACAATGTTGGTAGTGTTTATAATGTTGATAGTATCTACAATGTTAACAGTATCTACAATATTAATAGTATCTACAATGTTGATATTAATTTCCTCTTCTATATCTGATCTAGATAGAGAAGTATTAGTTTCTTCTTCTAGGTAGCTGTTGTCTATTAGGTGATTTCCTAAGAGGTAAAGTAATAATGTTTCTTCCTCTTCATTTCATAAATATCTCTATTGGCATAGATTTAAACTGCTAAAATGTTTTAGTGTGGATGGCCAATATTAGAATATATTGAAAGTTTTTTTAGTTATACATTTTTCCTAATAGCTTAATCTTAGAAATTCAGCAGATTCTTGTTCTGTCAGTTCTTGATAGTTTTCCTGCCTTAATTATAAGATGTATTCTATTTAGTAGTAGCTTTTGAATTATCTAGCAGTATTGTGGAATTGGTAGATACTGATATTTCTTTTTATGAATTCTACTATATCAATAGTATCCTCTTAGATTACTCTAGTATATAATTGTGATAGTTTATTATGTTGGTTGATAATTGTATTTTCTACTATATTCTTAATCTATTTATAGTCTGGTCAGAGTAGAGTTAATCATCTGGCAGTATTTCTTTACTACAGTTAAGTAGGGTATGGTTCCTGAATCCTTTAGGTAATGGCAGACATAGTTTGTTCTCCTTCTATTAATTATTTCATCTATTATATATTACTCTTACAATATCATATCTATAACTCTGAGCATTCTCACTTTGTATATTTAAACATAGAATGACTGATTATTAGTATATTTACTACAATAGTCAACATCCAAAATGCAAATAAATGAAATAAGTATTTATTGAATATTGCTAAAAAATAATAATGATATAATAATATATAATCTAAATAAGGGGATAAGTTACTGAGGTGATAAATGAAATGTATGTCAGATAAAAAATACATTATTGTTCAATACTGAAAAGCAAAAGAAAAGAGATGAAATTGATTAATTGAAAATAAAATAAATGAAATAATTATTTAATAAATAAAAGGTGAGGGAGAATAATGATAAAATAACTGAATAAAATAGACTCTAAGAACATCAAAATATTAAAATATATAACTGAAGTTCTGAGTTATACTCTTCTTTTCTCTTTCTCTTTTTCCATATTATTGTTATTCTCTATACTGGCAGTATACTGATCTCATCTAGGTATATCTGTTTGGGTTCTGGATTCATTCAGTCATTCTAACTTTTATTTTTGTTATAAAGATCTTGTCAGAATTCTCGAAAACCTCTCTATATAGTATACATGTAAGTCATTCTACTGATTTCAGTAAGTAAACTCTAGATTTTACTATATATAGCAGTTGTAGTATAGTGTATTCCTTGTAATTCGAGTATGTGATTTATTTTGTTTATATTATATCTGAGTGGGTTAGGTAATTTGGATGGTATGATTCATTTTGTTTATTCTGACCCTGCTTTCAGGTATAAGCTGATTTGTTGAGTCTATTTTTTTTCATTCTAACTCTTAGATTATTTGGTCATTTAGGTATAGATTAGGTCTTCGGTCAGGTATCTTGGCTTTCTATATGAGCTTATTTGACAAGCTGAACTGATTCATTGGTCATTTGAGCTAGGTCATTCAAGCTAGAGTTATAAACATTAACAATGAGATAAGTAATTCAGGCATGTGTGTATATATGCACATATTGTATTTGTTATACTTGTATGTCAGTCAGACTGAATCTTGCTATAAAGTATTAGAGGTATAGAATTTACATATGATTCTGTTTCTAAGCTTAGTGACTTACTTTCTTTCAGTGATTTGTTTCTTGGCTGGCTGGATCTTGTCATGTGTCTTGCTCTCTTTATTATCTGAATTTGTCTGTTCTCTTTCTCTTTGATAAGGGTTGTCTACTTGGGTCAGTAATAAGATATCTAGTTTGGTTAAGTCCTTAAGATCATACTAAGATTTGAAGTATATACTTATACTTGGGTTACTTAAGTGGGAGATTTTGGGTTGTTCTTATACATAATTCCAGTAGGTATAAGAGTAAGGTTGTCTATTACTTCTGTCTTTCTTGCAACTCCAAAAGTCTTCTAAATCATATACTACTCCTTTCCCCTATACTTACTATAACTTCACAGTACCAACAATATCCAGTTCCTTTTGTCCTTGGCAAGTATTGCTGGGATAATAATGATAGTGAGATTATTTGTAAAACTTTTCCATCCAGTCCTTCTGTCCTTAGCAAGTATTGCTAAGATAATGATAAAATCATTTATAAAACTCCTCTGGGTTTTTAAGATGAAGCAGCCTGGTATTATGAACCAGACTTGACTCTCAGTTCTATAGCAAGTCTTCTTATAGATTTCAAATGTAAAGAAGAGAAGGAAGAAAAGGTTGAAGCAGCTATTATAGTGAGCCTTGATTTCTGTTGTAATTATTAGCTTATTATATCTCTTCTATCAATGATCGATGCATCAACGATCGATCATACGTCACTCAATTGTAGCTTAGACGATCTTTGTTTATATCGACCAATCATAATTTAGCATTAATAAATACACGCATATTGGCTTCATTAGCCAGTGCGCTCTTTACTCCAAACACATACATTCGAAGATCAAATTTCAACAGGTTATGAGCCCCGAGCCGCTCGAATTGCAGCTTGACAACCTGAGATCTACGCAATCATCTATGCAATTATAACTGCGATTACTGTAAGTGTTTATTTAAAATCGTAAACAACGCGTCAAACAAAGTGATAAACAACGCGACAAATGACACCGCGATAAAGCAACGCGATAAACAACACATAACGACATAGCATTCAATGACGCGACACGACGAAATGGACAATCTATACGCATCATCGTCATCAGCAACAAGATCGACAAGATTGCGGTCTAAATCAAAAACAGACAACAGACATCAAACCCTTGACGACAACGACGGATTGGATAGCAACCATCAGAGCAATATCGCATTTAGCTTCGATCGACAGGAACAGATGGCTACAATGATCAGAAATCAGGAAGATAAATTAGACATGCTTGCAACCCTAATGGACGAATTGATGGCAAAAATCGACAAAATGATCACATCACCTAGCGCGCCAACCAATCAGAATGCAGCTACAGAAGGCAACATGCCACGACCATCACCATCACCAACAACATCAACAAAGCTTAACGATCTGGCGAAGGAGTACCTGAGATCGATCAACAAATTCGATGGATCGGGTGGCGCACCCAGATTGTTCAATTACTTTGATGCCGTAGAGCAATTTATCACCAGCGCCAATCTATCAGTACAAAAGGAGGAAGTCAACGCAGCGATCAGCAAAATTACAGGCAACGCTAGAATGTGGTTACGGAGGCACGTGAACACATTGGGAGAATTTGATTCGTGGGATGACCTTAAAGAAGCTATGA